>JAYMSL010000434.1:0-24755 GCA_036897195.1 Plantago coronopus
ACCTAATAACAAAAATAAAATTCGAATTTTATTAGGATTAGGACTCAACAAGAGACCTAGCAACAAATGTTTCTGACTGGCCGCTTATTATAAAGGATATAATAATAATAATGTATGATCATAGTTCATAGAATCTGTTTGCTTCTGTACTTTAGAGTATATGTCGACTGTTGTTCTTCCGGTTCTCCCAAGCGATATAATTGTCGAAATCCTCAGTCGTATTTCTGAACCTGAGCCTCTGCTTCGGTTCAAAAGTGTCTGCAAACAATGGCGTTCCTTCATCGACGATCCTGTTTTCGCCCAATCCCATTATTATGATACCCTATTGATTCATGATGACTACTCCCAACAACTTTACACCATCCCTCTAGGTTACCTTGACTATATTTCAGAAACCACTGAAATCCAGCCTACCCAAATCCATGGCATCAGTCGTTTTCTTGAATTGCCCCATCCATCATGCCACGGCCTGATTCTTACGGCTGGTCCGGAATCGTATCCATGGACAGACACATATTGGCTATTGAATCCTTATACTCATGAGGCTCAGCAATTGTGTCACATAATATCTCCTTATATGGTCGACTATAGCACAGACTATATCGGCCTAGGATACGATGCTGCAACTGATGATTACAAGGTCCTCAGAATAGCTGTTCTACGTTCACCCGAACCTAACTATCACGAAGTCCGTAAAACTTTAATATACTCTGTTAGACGGAGAGCGTGGCATGTGATAAACAACTTTCCCAAGCATCGCACAACCTCGCGTACTAGTTATTATCCGGACGGGGCTGCTTTTGTTAACGGTGCATTTCATTGGATTATTAGTGACGACAACGATGAACAGGAACAGTGTAGCAATGTGGTGAATTGGGTAATTGCTCTTGATCTTACAACCGAAACTTACCGCAATCTCCCACTGCCACCTGATGATATACGTAATTTTGAGGACTTACGTTTGGATGCACTGGGAGGATATTTGTTTATTACTCACCATGGGCCTAAACACAGCACCTTATGGATTTTGAAGGATTACGGGAAAGAAAACAGATGGACTCGGCTGCTTCATTATACTTCTTCCGGTTCGAATATGAGGCCTATAGCTTATATAAAGAGTAAAGACCAGGTCATAATTCGTATTCGTCCAAACCAGTTTATGTGGTTTGGTGTGCAGAACAAGGAACCTTTGAAAAAAGTTACTTTACGTAATGGTCTCAGATATTTTCCTTACAAGTTTCTAGTGCTTCCCGCGAGCCTTTATTGGCTTGCCGGAATTGGTGGCTTTGGTAACGGGAAGCTGGAAGCTGAGACAGAGAAGACGAATTCTATGTTGAAGCTCAAGTTTACAGTTCGTAGATATGAACAATCTCCCTAGCTAAGAGTACTTGATCAGATTTTCACCTTTTCCCTTGTTATTATTTGATGTAGAATTTATTTTCCCAGTTCAAGCTAGCATAGACATAGTTATATATTTATGAACTATGAGATACTGGGTGATGACCAAAGTGTAATTTGCAATTCTGTTCGAATAACAGACGTTCCTTGGGTTCGTTACTTAGCCCGTGCATTCGAAATTGATAGTCTGTACTCTAGTGTTCAGACCAAAGCTAGCAAATCTGTCTGATGCTGTCAAATTTGTTTAGACCAAAGCCAGAAAATTCATGTGGAACAGCAATGCTGTGGATATGTACAAGATATATATATATTCTATACTCTATAGTAGCAATACTATGAGATTTGCGCATATGGCAAAGATGTTGTCATCTATTCATTTTCATTCAGTTCATGCATCGCTTATACTAGCAACACCAATGGCTTCATACTCTTCCATAACCATAATAAGCGACTCTAATTCTATACTTTATAGTAGTAGTACTATGCGTATAAGTTTGACTGTTAAGTTGCACAGTACTAACTATAAACTTTTATGTATTCAAAAGCATAAATTTCAGAAACCTTTAACTAATCTCAGAAACCACAAAATCCAGGCTTTGATAAAGTCCCGCAGGGAAGACAAAAAAACAAAATGAAGTCCCGCAGGTCATGATCAACGATAGCTTTGTTGATCGGCTTCTATTGCCCGAGCCATCCTGCCATGGCATGAGATGATTCTCATTGCTAGTACTCTTTGGCTTGTGGGATAAAATAGGGAAAATTACATATCAAAACATGAGAACTGGGCTTTTAGAAGGAGAAGTATCAGAAATAAAGCCCAATTTTCAATATATAAGGAGAGAGCTAGGGTTTTAGAATCTGATCGAAATCTGTCTGCTTCTTTTGTTTACTACAATGTCGACATCTCTTCCAGTTCTTTCAATTGAGTTACATGGTGAAATCCTCAACCGTATTTCTAAACTTGAGCCTATACTTCGGTTCAGGTGTGTCTGCAAACAATGGCGTTCCTTGATCGACGATCCTGATTTCGCCCAATCCCATCATGTTGAGTCGCTATTGATTGAACATCTCTCCACCCGAAAATTTTACACCATCCCTCTCGGTTACCTCAACAGTATTTCAGAAACCACAGAATTCCAGCCTACCAAAGTCCATGATCAGGTGATTAATGTTAATCGTCGTGTATTGGCCAATCCATCATGTCATGACCTGATTCTCATTGCTCCTTGTCGTCCACAGATGGGAACAGAAGAAGATTGGCTACTGTGGAATCCTTACAAGGATGGGCAATTTGGTAACAACTTGATCATACCCCCTTATGGTTTCTTGCCTACAGAACTCTATATCGGCCTAGGATACGATGTTGCTACTGATGATTACAAGGTCGTTAAGATTGTTCGCAGACATAACTTAGAGCTTAAAACTTTGATATTCTCGGTTAGATCGGGAGATTGGCATATGATAAGTGACGGCTTTCCCAATCCGCAAACCCTGCGGGGTGATTTTCCCAAAGTGGCTGCTTTTGTGAACGGTGCATTGCATTGGATTGTCACTCGTGACAGCGATGCACAAGGAGAACGTCGTAGCAATGTGAAGGGTTGGATAGTTGCTCTTGATCTTACAACCGAAACTTACCACAAGCTTCCACTACCGCCTTGGGTAGTACCTTCACATTTGTATGCAGTGGGAGGATATTTGTTTCTTACTACCGATTCGAATAGTTGCAAAAGCATGTGGATTTTGGAGGATTACGGGGGAGAAAACAAGTGGAAACGGCTACTTCTTTATAATTGTTGGATGACGCCTATAGCCTATATGAAGAGCAAAGGGCAGGTCATAGTTAGTAATCATTCTCGAGAGCTTATGTGGTTTCGTGTGAAGAAGAACAAACCCTTCAAAAAAGTTCAGTTATGTCAAGGAAACGATTTTTTCAACTTTTATGTGTTGCCGGCGAGCCTCAATTGGCGTGATGTGATAGGTGGCTCAGCCTCTGATGACAGGGGATCGCAAGCGAAGACAAAGAAAACGAATGATAAGTTGAAGCTAAAGTTAAAAGTAGTCCCCAAGAGCTCTCTTGAGTGGATGTAGTTGACAGATTTTACATTCTTTTTCTCTTATTTCATGTAGAATTTATTTTCCTGAGTTTGAGCTAGCATACAGTATGCTTTTCTGAAGAAATCTAATACACCATTGAAATTCTATTGAAGTCTTATAGAAACTTGCATTGACGTGGATATTTTACCAGGTATATAGTAGTACTATTAGATTTGAGCATATGCCAAAGATGTGCTCATCAACACGTTTTCATTCACTTCTCTGTTCCGATTATAGCAGCAGGAACAAGGTTGAAATCAGGGAGACTACAGGAGTTTTCTCTTGATGGAGGTCTTGGATTTGGAACGGTGATAATCGGATTTCCGGAGAGTGAGCTCCACATTTAAGAACAGAAGTTGTAGTTTATTCAATGCTAAATTTTGCTAACACTTTTCTGCTGATTGTTGAATATGATCTGCTGTCAGCATAATTTATCTTTAGCATCACATATCGGCAACTAAAATCGATCAAAATTGCGATTTTATTGAATATAGCCACTATATACTATAGGAGTCCCACGCCAACTCTCAGTTGGAAAAATGACTTCCATTCCATTACAGTACGCCATTGAATGAAGTTACTTGCACGTTAGGTCTGAAGGGTACCATATTTGTCATTTTCTCAGCTTACTCACTTTCTGATGAGTAAGATTGGATAATGATCTTAATTCTTAATAGTCTAAAGAATTTGCTTATCAATTTTAACTGTTGCTCCCTTTATGCGAAACTTCTTGAGAAATCTCAACAAGAGAGTTTTCGTGTTACGGACTTACAGTACCCTGTTTTAGTGAAGATTTCATTCATGTGACAAAGAAATTCGGCAGCATGAATTGATGCAATTCGAGGTACGTTCCAGAGCAAGTAAAGTCTCAGTGTAATGACCATGTCAATGCAAAACCAAGTTGAAACCTAGACATGGGTTGGAACCTGGAATCTGGCCAATTATGAAACAATTGAAATGGAATGACAGGTGACAGTTGCACTTGAATTGTGCATTTGGCTTGAATCAATTCAGAAAGCTAATAAGAATGACAGATTACAACTCCGGAATTGATAAGGCAATATTTTGATAACCACAAAAACAGAGTTGAGTATTTAGCTAATGCATACCATACTAAGCAATCGAACAATTACATTTGACAATGAAGAAATACAAGATTTACAAAAATCTACTTGTACAAACACCATAAAACAAGCAAGGCAGAAAAATGAATTCGCAGTGCAGACAACATTAAGTCAGAGAGCATCTCTTGCTAGCCTCACTGGTTTGTCTTTCAAAAATGCCACATCACTGTTGGGCGTGATAAGCAGGTGATGATCTTGATCCTCTCCTTCAGAATCCCCGCTGACAGATGATGCACCAGAATCGCTGCCATTTTCTGTTATGCAACATATTCCAAATAAAGACCATGTAAGTTTCGTACGTCTTGGTACGTAGTATCTGTTTTTTATGGAACAAGGCTTTCCCTTTATGTCTGAATCTGTTGACATACTAGAAATACTTCTGCGAATTAAACAAAATATGATAATAATGTTGCAAAAAGTTTACTTTATATCATTCTCTATTGTTTCTCAACTTAGATCCATCAATTCGCATACTCAATCTAATGCAGAAAATATATTCCTCCCAGACAAGTTAAAGGTTACACTACAGAAAAGTGGCTTAGAAAGTCCCTAGAAAGTTTTCTTCAATCTTTGCTTTAAAATTACCATCTGGTTTCCACTGTTTCGTGAAAGAACAAATGACAAATACAAACCAAATAAGAGATAAGAGATAAGGGGAAAACAAACATGCCTGTAAACATTTCATGATCAGGAAGATGTCCAACAGATGTAGCCTGGATACTTTCAGGTAGCAGACAGTTACAGAAAGAACCTGCAAAATTTAAAAGGTCAAACACTTGTTATGAAAACGGGAAACACCAGTTGGCTAGTATTGCATTGAGTTTCAAGAGTATCCATAAAAGATTTTATCATAATGGAATAGTGCAAAGACAAAAATCCCTTATCTATGGATCATGTTACACCACAAAGCAGATGAATAGCAGAAGTTTCTATTTTGATCAAATTGTATGAAAAGAAATTTACTCACCTACTCGAGCTAACCGATTCACCCAACCAGGTATAGGCTTTCCAGTCAGACGGAAGCAAACTTCATCAGTGAAGTGATTGCAATTTTTTGAAATCAAATGATATGTGTCCCCATGATATTTGTTGGAAAGTTGCTCCATGAATGTCCGCAATTCTGAACGAGACATTTCAGTGCTGCCTAAAGGGATTGACCGTCTAAAGATAAAACCTGGGCAACTTCTTGGCTCAACCTCAAACACTCCACTTGTTGGGTACTCGTGAGCTCCAAAGCCATATTCCATATCATGAACTAATTCATCAAAGTGAAAAGAATTGGTTAGTAATAGGGCATAAACAGAGGAGGAAGACACTATCTTCATATCCAACATAAATCCAGAGGTATCAGATTCTTTTGCTACAGCATGGGTTGTAAAATGCAGGTTCCACTTTACAATGAACATTATGTGTTTAATATTGAACTCATCACTACCCAAAAAAGTTAGCCCTTTCACACAAGATTTGGCGTAATTGAAGTCCTACTAATTCACAAGTTTCTTGATTTATCCGTGTTGGTAGGTATTGCATAAATGAATCCTCAAGCATATTAAAGCACACTGATATTTCCAAATATAATAACATTCAACAGATTTCAGCTTGCAACCAACCATTGCATGTTTAATCTGTAACAATAAGCATTCATCAAACAAAGAAGGTAGCTATACAATGGAAAGAAAAATGCTCTTGCAAGGTCTACTGGAAGGTAATCAAGGGCAGCGGTAAGATGCTAAGTGTTTCTGCTAGAGAAAGCATCAAAGAGATCTAGTTTCAGATGTTTAGTGCACTGAGTCTTAAGAAGGATCATGTGACCACTTTATGAAATAAATTCACTACAACCATAGGAACCCTTCAGATCAGGTAGACCAACTTAAAAATTGATTATCTCATCTTATGCTTAAGATGAGAAGTGAGAACAATAAAAAAAAAGCTCAAGTAAGTATGCCAAACCTAAAAGGCCAAAGAGGCCATCTTTACTAGTTACATTTTACATCAGAGGAGCTCAAAACACATTACATTGGAGGGCATCCTGTATCAGAACTAGAAATACTGGTATCCCCGGAAGTAGATAACAAAAGTCATTTCAGTCTCACAAAATTCCTAGAAAACGGTGTGGTCATGAATGTTGATTGAATAAGGATGTTAAGGTGATCATCAATCCGGAAAACTATTCCCTCATACCACAAGAGAAAGCAGGCTGGACAGCTAAAGCATCCTATAGTATGAAAAATCATGTCACTGCTATTACAGCACAAAGCACATAAATGAAGATAGACCAACTAATACAGGCTAATGGACGAACATAAATCTACTGTCAACGGAACAGACATACAACAAGTGCTACACTCATGGAATTAATCAAGAAAGAACATTTGGCAATACCTTCAATACCAGAATGAAATATTCCAAGACCAAACCAGTACAGATAATTGTTGACAGGGGTGAGATCATATACATTCAGGTACAAAGTGGTTCGAGTTTTCTCCTCATTCCTCTGCTCCGTCGGTGAACTCTCCGCACTGGATGATATCGGAAACAATCGCATCGTCTTACCAATCAATCAATCAATCAATGAAACAATCAATCACTAACTCCCCTTTACACCCTCACCACCACTCAACAAACACTCCAACTGAACCACCACGCGTGTTCAACGACAACAGCCTTTATCTACCCTGAATTCCTACACCTCCAGCTCAGCATTCGACAACGATACAGCTCAAATCGAAACCCCTACCAAAAACAATCACGAAATCACTTCAAAATTTGCAATCAACACAAAACGTACAAATTAAATTCACAAGAGCTGAAACAAATGAGAAAGCGAGGCCAATTAGGGTAAATATTGTGATTAAGGGGTCAGTGCGATACAGCTACAAACTTACAAACATACCTTTGGAAATAGGAAAAAGGGGTGTGAAATTGCAGATACGCACATGCAGGGATTCAGAAATGGTGGAAGTGGAGGTGATTTGAGGGGATTTCCAGTGCCGGAATGCTGACGGCTTCAGATCAGGAGGAGATAGAGAGAAGAGGAGGAGAAGAAGAAGAGAGTTGATATTTTTGGGGGAACAGAGAGACAAAAGTTGGGAGATTGGGGCCTGGAGATAAATTTCGAATTTGGAAGGGTCAAAATGTAAATATCTTAATATTATTAAAGATGTTTTATTGAACTTTCTCCTTGCTTTTCTTGTTTTTTTATTGCCAGGAAGTATGAGCTGCCAATTGGGAGCAAAAGGTTACTTTGTGTACTATAAATAATTAAAATATATATAATTCGAATAATAAAGTATAAATTTATTTATTCCGATCTCATCTTTTTTTAATATTATTTTATTTAGTCGGAAAAGTTATCTTTGAAATTAATCAAAGATTATAATTGTAATAGATTTCGATGAACATTTATCAAAAATTGAAAATGAAATTGAAAATGTGACGTTTTAAGTAATACAAAGTTATAAGCAAACTTTCAAGCTTCAACTACAACTACAACTACAAATCATTCTAATCCGTGCAAGAATTTGAGTCATCTTGGATTGATGTATGATATTTATTCTTATTCCATTTAAATAAAAGATCAGTATTTTATTCTTATAATACTGTTTGACAGTTGACACTTTCATTTGACATCTGAATTGTAAGTATGAAAACTCCATGAATATGTGTGGGCTCCATGGGAAATTTATTTTAATTAATCAAGTGTTACATTTCACGCCGTTCCCTGTAAGTTCCGTTCCGTTCCGTTCCCTCTGATTTGTTTAGCCCCATTCCTGAGAACTCCACAAACAATCCTCCAAACAACTCAGCCACTTTTCTTGTACGTTCCCTGATCGCCTGGCCTTCCTAGTCCCTCCAGAACCACTCCTTTTTAGCAGCGCATTCGCAACATACTCTCCTGTGAACGTTCCTTCTTCGGCCCTTTCCACCGCGATTCCCATCTGCACCAGCAACCTAGTGTTCAGCAGCTGATCAGCAACGAAAGGCAACACCACGGCCGTGTCGTGAACTTTCAATAATTGAATTCCACCCTGCATGAAACAGGCACCCTCCGATAGCAGGGTGGGCTAAAATTTCCTTCTGGGGTGACCATCCGATGTGAACTACCCCTCTCCCTGCCGTACGTGTTGTGAACCCGGAAGGTAAACAGTCAAGAGCATGGCTAGCTAGCCCAATGTGGTGTCCTTAGTGCCCATAATAACGGTAGTCCTGAGGACTCCAATCCGCGTGCTATCTCGTAAACTTGGTCTTTGTTCAGCTTCGTCTCACTCCCAAACCCAATAAACACAAGTGAATTTGTATCCTGCCTGTCAAGCCACCTGAAATGGTACTCCATGGCTCTTCAAGTTCATGAACGACGTGTTGTGATAGCTCTGGCAATAGAAATCCAACTGGGATGACTTCGTCTTTTCGATTACTTTCAAGTGATCATTTTCGAATTCAGGACAGGAACGCAAGGCGCAAGCCACTGCTTGAACTCCTCAGGCTACTATTTGAATCAGTTCATCATCTATTACTCCAGATGCGCTCTGCTCGTAAAAATCCAAATATGCTCACGGCGAGTTCTTCTCTTGTTCTCTGTTCGAAGAATGATACTGTCGTGGCATTGAAGACACTGCATCGGATAATAGGGACATTATTGAAGCGGCGAGCAACATCCAGGGCCCGGTAAGGTAGGGGCATCAATGATTAGCCAATGAGGTGATGTCTGCAACCAATCTCGAAAAGGGTTGTTGTAAGAAATCGTACGCTTTCTTCAGGTATGGGATCTTCTCTTCCCGGATGTCAATTGTGGCCTCTGCGTATTCAGGTAAGAGACCGGGATCGAGCTTGGGGAGGGACTGAGGTACAAGATCAATGAAAGATGAGAGTTGAGGTGGGATTCTTGGCAGTTTTGAATGTTTCTTGGGAGTTGAAACAAATGAGACATGAATCATGGATTTTGCTAAGGCAATAGAGAGTTGATAAAATGAGGTCAGGTGACCAAAGGCCAACCATGGAACCATCACTACCCGGATTTCGCCATCTCTGCTCATTCTATTCAGATTCTATGAACTGAAAGTATTAGTTTCTGTAAGTTCAATGAGCAGCTAGATTTTACCAGATTGATGAAAGCAGGGAAATAACTTCACTACACAGATTTGGGATATATACATAATGCTTATCAGATATACACATACACACATCTATATTAGCTAAAGCTTTGTTCTTCACTTGCCTAGCTGGCTTCACAGTTAGATTCCACTAGATTGAAGTACAATGAGGATTGCTTGTCGTCGAATTTAGAGAACAGCTGATGGACAGATAATCCGCAGTAGCTTTCTCCAAGCCGAGCAACACAGATTTCGATTATTTTCTTGAACATACTGTCAGCTTGGATTAAGGGTTGATTCACATACTCTTCCAAAGGCATCCACTGTATCAGATAGACAAATTCAGCAGGTGAATTAGTTTCGTGGATATGGTACTATTCGTGTGTTAATCTGTGGATCCAGTTCTAGGAAATTTACCTTGGCTGCTTGAATTTCAAGATCATCCACCACTATATCTGTTGATAGAGCTTTTAACATGCAGACGAAGAACAAGTCGGATTTTTCAAATGCAACATTCTGCGCATGCCTGAAGCAGGACAGGTTGTACATATAAGTTTCTTAAACTTAGAAGGCTGTGTATACAACAATGGAGTATGAAAGCGGCTAAATTGTTTACCTGAAAGCTACGACTTCGACAAATTCAGTGTCAATCTGGAAAATAAAAGAAATATTTCATTACTACTTAAACTTAATGCTGCTGAGCGAAATTTCAAAGTAGAAAGTGAAAACACTTACTCCTGTCTCCTCTTTGACCTCTCTTAAAGCTCCTGAGTAGATTTCTTCAGACTGATTGACAGAAAAACAGTATAGAAGTTCAGTTACTTAGCACTATTTCAAGAAACAAATTCAGAGGTCATTCGACCGAAGCTAAAGTAAAGTACCTCGTGAATGTAACCAGTTGGTATCTTCCAGAGACCCTGAAGAGTTGGAGAACAATACTTTTCTTGTACCACTAGTACCTGTACATTTTACATGGATTGGTGTTAAGAAAGGCAAGTAGTTACATAAATGCATGTAGATTGAACGGAAGGAAAATGAATGGATAATTAGTATTGCAGCCATGTCGTACATACTAGACAACTAGACATCAAAGGTGAATTTGCTGTCAAGCTATATAACTTGGCAAACTCAAGAAGAACTCCAGTGAGTATGCAAGTTGAGGCAACTTAATGTAAGCAATCGAACTCAATTGAAGGTAATAAGACCTAAACAGTCTACCTCATCATTATCATTGATGACAAAACCACCAATTCCGACATGGTGAGAAGCATTAGGAGGAAGAAGGCAAGGTCCATCAGGGATCCAGTATGTCATCATAACGAATGATTTCTCCGCATGATGGTACTCAAATCCTTCCTGCACAAAGCCACACTTTAAATCAGTTCACAGATTTACAAATAAAGATCTTATTGCCCTAAAATAGGAATCGAGATCATGTTAGAGTACTGTTCATACTGTAAAATGGTAAGCTTGTTGAGATTACCTGTGCAGCTACCGGAACAAGATTGGATCTTTCAAGTGGCAGCTTCAGCCAAACTCCTTTCTTTCCCTAATGTAAAACGAACAATGAAGATTTTGTTGAGTAAGATACTGTTACATTCTTAAACCAATATAGCAATATCTCCATTGTGTACCAAACTTGATAAGTACCTTAATTTTCCAATGGCGAAGTGATGAACGAAGTGCAGATAGAAATACATTGGGATTAGATGGCAGTGTCTCCGTATCTATAACAACTCCATCATACCGATCGTCAGTTGCTCCAAGTATTTGTACGTTATGAAAGAACAGACTTGAACTCGAACCACTTGCTCCGTTGATGGGATATGTATACGCGTCTAGAAAATTCGGTTGGCCAACTTTTGCGGAGTTTTGTGAAGTACTAGTAGAATATGAAGTCCTTGGAATACTCCCTGAAATTACAAGAAATTCCATACACAGAGTAAACATCAATGTGCCAATGTAAACACTAGAAAACTTTGTTACACACAGACCAGTAACATGTTATTCTTGTGAGCCTAACATACTCAACTTTAGAGCCTAACATCAATTAGTAAACAACATTCTATATCATAATAAACAGATCCAATAATCCAATCCAAACAGGCCTAAAACTCTCCTATTATTACTATCAGATACAAAGTGGAGTAACATTCTTGCACAAATAAACAGATGAGTTAACTTCTTCATTTGAAATGCGAAATCTAAACAACCAAAGGGCCATTCTAGGAATATGCATATCAAGAACTGAAAACAACTTTATAGCAAGCAGTCTTTTTATCCTTTTCTTTTGAGGGGATATAGCAAGCAGTCTTAAACCCCCATTAACTTGGAAGACAAACTACATTCTTGCTTTCTAACTACACATACACAAATAAGCAAAATGTGAAGCAGAACATTAACTACATAAAAAAAAGGAGCTTTAAACATTACCTTTGCAGGAAAACAGCTTGGGACTAACTTTGAGCAAATGTCTAGAGTTCAAAAGGGGGCCAGAATTAGAAAGCATCATCTTTGATTGAAACAATTTGAGCTCCATCAGGAAAACCAACTTCTCAAAACCTCAAATAAACAACTCAAATCTGTTAAATCCTCAGCCAACAACAGACACTCAGAGAGTCTCAGAGAGTAGTAGTACTAAGTTAAACAAAATGTGGAAGAAAGATGCTTTGTCAGGACATATTCCAAGAATCCCTGGAAGTGGATTTAATACAAGAGATTTTCTTGGGATTCTTCACCTTCCGTGAAACACAATGCGGAATCAACTGATACGCGGTTGGAAATATGAAAAAGACACAAGTATAAAAGAAAAAAACACGAGGAAAAAGCAGGGGGGTTTTGGCCCTTAGTTAGGCCATTGGAGTTGAGTGCAAGTAGACAAAGCACATAATGCATGATTAGGCTATCATCATTATCCAAAAGATTGGAATTTGTGAGCTGGGGTCATTTGTGTGGCTTGAAATCAGGCAAACCTGATTTTTGTAGGTCACAAACAAAGAAGAGTATAACAAAATATCCATGAATGAGAAAATATCAGAGTTTTTTAATTGAGAGTGGCCTGGAAATGCAAAAAACGAGGAGGGTTAAAGATTAAACAAGATGAATAGATTGTACGGAAGTGGGGAAAGGAAGAGTGGGTGAGTGTCGAGTCACGTTTGTGTGGTGTACTTGTGTCAGTTACACACAGGTGGTTCAAACTCGGAATTTTGACCTCTTTTTGAAATCGCGTGGGCAACTATTTTCACCCCTCAAATTTTTACTTTTTTTACTGTGAGCAGGGAACAAAAATATAGGAGTGGAGGGTGACGAAAATGATGTTTTACTAATTCATAGTGAAATGCTAAAGTTCTAAAAATTGTGAAATGCTAAAGTTCTAAAAATATAGGAATTAAGTATAGGGTGACGAAAATGATGTTTTACTAATTCATAGTGAAATGCTAAAGTTCTAAAAATTGTGTCTTCCGCCCCTGTAAACATGCATAGATAGTTTGGTATGTCCGGTTAAATAGAGTCAAAAATTGTAATTAGAATTGAGTTGAGTTCGAGTTAGAGTTAGAGTTTTAAAAATGAGGTTTAGAATAGTGTTAAGTAAATGGGTAGGTTATCAGGGGCGGACCTAGCATGGGTCCAAGGGGGGAAGTGCCCCCCTAGATTTTCAAATTGAAATTATTATAATACCTTTTTATAAAAAATGTAAAATTGGACTATGTAATTTGTCCATCAATAATTGTTCTAAACTTTGTTGTGGTGCAGTGGACAGAACTATAGATGTTTTACTGGGCATCACGTGTTCGAATCTCATTCCTAACACAATTTTGGACCTTTTTATTTTTGAATTTTCTTTCATTTCTCTCTGTTTTTTATTAAATAAAATTTTTAGAGATATATAATTCATTTCTTAAATACTTAATATTATAGTTAAATAATATGAGATGTTTTTAAATATTTTAATATTTTTTTATATAATTTCTATTTTTGTTTAATGTGTCTATGATCTTATTTTCTTTTTACATTCATCATTTTTCATTATAAAAAATGATATTGAGATGTAAACTTAATTATATTTTCTTACTTTTCATATATAGTATGTACATGGTCTTATTACCTCCCATTCAACACTTTTATTATTATCGATAGTTAATAATAAAATGCGAACTTTGATCAATGGTTATGTATGTTCTTTAATGTCTTTTGGCAAAGAATATCGTATGTAAAAAATTCAATTTTATGAATAATTGTGCCCCCCATTATAAAATTCCTGCGTCCGCCACCGTAGGTTATCAGATATATTTGTATAGGCGTGTAATTTTGTGTAGTAGACTGGTAGTATGATTGTCATTGGTGTTTAAAAAATGCTTTTGGAATTTTTAAGGTTCGTTGAACAGGGTGGGGAGAGAATTATGGTGTAGACTGTAGAGTCTGGTTAATGAGTTTTCGTGAATTAAGTGATTTCGTGCCTTGATGAGAGCCAAATGGCAAAAACTGGGACAAATTCAATTTTAGGTTTAACCGAGTGTCCTTAATCTTCATCATTATATGAATATGGCAAAACATGGGACAAACTCGGTCATAGGCTTTTCCGAGTGCCCTTAATCTTCAACGAATTTTCGAATATGGTACTTAATTAGTATTTAGTTAATCCCTCGGAGTGATTGCAGATGTAGTAATGAAAAGGAAATCAAGAGCCAATCATATTTCTCTCCGCTGGATAGAGTTTTTTTTTCCCTACAAGGAAAATAAACCCGTATTCCACATCTAAGGTCGAAATTGGCCTCAAAACGGGATCACAAAGATTAAAAAGTTATAACATCCCAATTGGTATCACACGCAGTAGTTTTGCAACCTTTTGAAAGGGTAGTATAGTTTTGCAATCTTACTCGTAGCCAGGGCGGACCTAGGAATTACGGTAAGGGGGGCGAACTTTCATTTATAAAATTATTTCGAGAGTTTGAAGGTGTAAAACTTTAAAAACCGTAAATATTACCTATAAAAATTTTATTTTATTTTTATTTTAGGGGGGGTGAAATGTTAAAAAAATCTAAATTTTCCCTTTAAAAAAAAAGTTTGTTTTTAAAATTTTAGAGGGGGCGGACGCCCCCATATGCCCCGGGCCTGGTTCCACCCCTGCTCGTAGCTGCATTTCATGCAGAAATTCATCCGAACACTTGATTCTATCACTTAATAGCAAAGCACTACAATCCTCAATCAGATGTTGCAATTCATGGCCCTGATCAAGCAAGATAAAAGAAAGAGCTTAGTTGAACTATGTGATTATAGGTCACAATTAATTAATCACTTTAAAATCCAATTGCATATTCCAATTAACGCATCATTTTTTGTTTGAATCATTGTTACGGACTAAGTTGTTAACACTTCGGACGATGACATGTTATGTTAGGTCCGAAAGAGTAAGAATAAAAATAGAAAACGGAAAGTGACATGTAACGTTGGAGGCCTTGAGCATCATGATGTTTTAGACACGTTCGATGATATCTATCTATCTACTAATTGATAAATTGACACAACTTTAACCTAAGTACAATACATCTTAGAACTATGAGTTAAAACTTTCATATTCTCTTACTATATTTACGTGACTGTTTCATCAATTATTAACTTTTGTGTGTGTAATGTGTATAATCCACAATAGAGAGAGATTCATTATTTTTATTTATTTAAAAAGGGAGATGATGTGGGAAGGGATGAGAACAATGACGTGAATGAAAAGGAGACGGGATAATTAATTAAAAAAGAAAATCAGTAAGTACCTCATGAAAATGGCCTAATTTACTTACGTATGGGATTTAGGTATCTATCAAATTTGTCATACATATGATTCCCCCTGAAATCTTCGGGAGTTGTATGTATTTTTCATAGTTGCATTCCATGAACGTAAAAACGTGGGCAAATTTTGAGGAATTTTGCTTTTTCTTAGAACATAGATTTCTGAGATATTAAAGTATTTTAAGCATATGTATGTGTTCTATTCTATATTATAACTTATTAATTGTATAGATTAAGTATGTATTTTACAAGGCTGACTCAAAAAAACAAGCTCTGTATTTGTAATTTGAGTATAATCAAAAGTGCGAGAAAACATCAAAATCCATACCATATTCTCATTATATCATGTAGCCTATGTAGGTTAATCTACCAAGTGAACGTCTCGGCTAAATATACTAGCAAAGTATTCCATTATCGGATTCGAGTGTTATGACTTAGCTCATTGCCTTGGAGTGATGAAGTGAATTCTTTTCATTTTTAAACAACGTTCGAATCCTGCAAGATATAACTGCTATATTAAAGTATGAATTGAATAAACGTTAGTATAATTCACAAATTAGTCTTATGACAAAGAGGGAGTGTTCAATCACTTTTTAAAAGAGTACATAGTGTGGAAACGCATCTATTGGTTCTTCATCCCAATTAAAACTTGGTTTGGCTTTGGGGTTGGCTTTACCCAAACATTCTGATATCACCAATTCACAATATATTATGTTATTCTTTTAGTTAGTGTTTGTTAGTGGATGGATAATATAGAATCATTTCACATTTTAACCTACATATCTTGCAGATATTGGTATTTCAGTTTAGTGAGTTGGAGGGATATTTCCATGTACTATATGAATAACTTAGAATGTTTTCATTATTGAGTTGAGACATATATGATTTACTCAGGAAAGTATTAACTCTTGAGATGGTTATGAAGTAGTTAAGTTCATGATAAACAAAGAGAGGAAAGAACGAGTTGAAATACTATGTAAATCACGTAACAAGATGTTAGTATTTTAAGTGAACCACACCAAAGAACATACATTCTTGAGTCTCGAGTCTCTTGACTTCATCATATCCTGGATTTTTTATTTTTTTTATTTTTGAGATATATCCTGGATTTAACCACGTTAAAGTTCAATTTTCCTCTTCAATCTTGACTCTTGAGGCTGCAATGACCCATGACCATGAGTCCATGACAGTGAAAATGGTTCGAAAATCCAACAAACCAACTGGGCTTTATAAAATCAGTGAGAAAGAGCCCAAGATATGCGGCCCAAACCAACATGGAGGTCATGAATCATGATTATTTATTTATTTTGCAGTGGCATCCCCCATCATGCAACTTCAATTTGTCCCTCTTTGTAATTTCAAGGAAAAGTTTTAAGCTAAACCCGCCTACCATCATCCGGTTGAGCCAGTCGAACTCTAATTCCAGACTTCATAGTTCTCAATATCGATCACATGAACAGAAAAACACTAATTTTAGCTCTTTTAAGGTGTGATTGGAATAACATCCAATTCCAACTTCCAACTTCCAACTTCAAACCATAAGTTTCAAGAAGTCAAATATTAGCATTACTCTAATATGTTCTTCTAATGTACTACACTGAACATATTAAGCGAATACACATGCATTATTCATTCATGAATACTGCAAGAGCCATAGCCACTCTCCGTGTTGGGCTTTATACTCAAGCTCTCCTTGTGGAGAAAGATTGCAACCACAAGAAGATGTTAGAGATCACCTCTTTCTATCAAGTTCGTTTCTTCACATGTAGTTACGTACTAGGTTACATTTCAGATTCCGAATTTTGTACACTCGATATTGGCTCTATTCCTTTTGTATATTTGTACTCCGACGTTATCAATGGCATAAACTAAGTCGTTCGTTCCGAGGGTGGCTATTTGAAGTTTGAGCCATAAACATAGTTGGATTGAAAGAAAACAAGTCCCCTCTAGATTGCTTATTATTGTCTCATCTGATACAAAGAACAAGAAACATAGAGAAACTGGCTGCATATATGTACACGTCAGCACATAAGACAAAAAAGGTCAAAAGTCAAAACCCCCAAATTCAACCATATCATATCATGAGAAGTCGTGGCGATGACAACAACTGCCAAAACGACGGCGTTAAGGGCGCCAATTCCTCCGCTTCCGATTTCACGCTCTTCATCCTCCTCTCTTCCTCAAACTCCTCCACCTCCCTCCGCCGCTTCGCGCTCTCATCGGCTGCGCGCCGCTCGTTCTCGTCCCGCTGAATCTCAAGCGGAAAGTTCAAAATCGCCTTGCTCCCGCGCATCTGGAACGCCGCCCTGTCGTACGCCTTCGCGGCCTCAATTGCAGAGTCGAATGTCCCCAACCACACTCTCGATCCTTTCCTTGACGGATCGCGTATCTCCGCCGCGTACTTCCCCCACGGCCTCTGCCTCACGCCTCTGTAGTGCCGCTCCTGCTCGAAACTGAAACTGCTGGCTGTTGGGATCTCGATTTTGAGCGAGCGTTTCCGATCTCTACCCTTAGGATCAGACGAAGTTAAATCTATAATTTCTGGATTGCTCTGAACTGAACTTGAGCTGGAGTAGTCTGAGTAATCGTTCTGATTGAAGAAAAAGTCTGAAATCGAAATCGGAGAATCGCATGAGAACGTCACTGATTCCACGGTGGTAGAGCTGGAAACTGCGGCGGTGGCGGTTGAGTAGGATGTGTTACTGGGGGAGGAGGAGTGCTGTATAGGGGAGAATTCGCCGAGGAGATGGAGCCTGATTTGTTCAATTGCAGAAGCTTCAGCTGGATTCGACATGTAATCGAACATCTTCGAATATTCGAATTTGAAATGCGGAGTTGAGTTTAGTTTTGAAAATGCGAACTGAGAGGTAGTCGAGTCGTAAGAGTGTGGAAATGAGTGTTGATGAAATGGGTATATATAGTGAGGGACTAGAGGAGGAGGAGTTAGTCAAATGGTGACGGAGCGTTCTGGATGGTGAGTTGAGTGAGTCCCCTCTCCTCTGCTTTGAGGTGTGTGCCGTTGGATGCAGGACTTTCAACGGTCAATCTTTTAATATTTTATTTTTATTCTGTGTCTCTTTGTTAAAACGAGCCAATATGTGTGTTCGACACGAACTGTTTAGTCACCTTACGAGGTGATTTCACTAGCTAGGAAAAAATCGAATCGGTTCGATGTGAATATAAACACAGTTATTGATATGAAAATCACTTTTTGTAGCATCTCAAAATATAAGGTGACGGATTATCTACGAGTAACCATATAGGTTATGTGCCACTTTACTAACAAATACTAAGGCCACTATACATTCTCGAATAAACAAGCTAATCATGATAATAACATTAACGTTGAATCACCTATGCACTTGATAATGTTATTGATGAGGTCACAATAGCAAACATTACTTAAGATTGTGTTTAGCTCGACCAAATGAGTCTCATTATCCGGTGTTTCTATATTAACTTAGATCCCGTTCAATTCACTTGAAAATTTCTAAACTGAACCGATTTGAACTGAACACAACTGAAATTAACGTGAATTGAACAGATCCATACAAAATAATAGTTTGGTACAATAATTTTGTTGAGCGGATAATAATTGACCCGAACTTTACTATAATTTGGAGAAATAAAGTGACGAATTATCTACCAGTCGCTTTATTAAACACAAGCATACTATATTAAAGTAGTAATTTTCAACAAATTCTAAAATGATTGATCAAGCTGATTTTGTCTTTGGGATTGTTCATCCATCGGTTGTAGGAAGGGGTCTCATCATAAGAATAATATGTTAGCATTATTGTTACTACAAAGTCTTACAATTATTATGTTATTGAACAGTAGTATGAAACAGTAGTATTATTATCTTTAATGTATGATTGATACTACTAAGATATGGTCAATTCCTAATTCACAGGAATCCCTCATCTTTACATCTACCAGTGTGAATTCTTCATTCTTATATTCAAAAGCTCCATTTTAATACTGATTTTGCATCTACAAGTAATGTATCTGGACTTCTACGGTTATTTGTCTATGCACAGAATTTCAAAACTAACAAGAACATTTGACATTTCTGATTTAGAACAAAGTTATTTGTTGCCAAAACCACTCGAATATAGTTGCCTTCTGTTTGGTTTAAGGGAAGTCAAGCTTATTCGGTTCGGTTCGGTTCAGTTCAGATTTACGTAGTTGAAATTTATACTCCCTCCGTCCGCTCAATTCAGCCACATCTTTCCATTTCGGGCGTCCGCTCAATTCAGCCCCATCTTTCCATTTCGGACGTCCACTCAATTCAGCCACATGTCTAAAAAAGGAAACCTTTTATTACTTTTAAATCAAACACTCATATTCCACTTGTACTATATATCAATATACTACTACAATTCAACCCCACTTATACTACTTTACTTTCCATTAATTACTCCACTATACATCACTTGTACTATATACCAATATACTACTACTTTTCTTAAATAATGTGCCCAAGCCAAGATGGGGCTCATTTGGGCGGACAGAGGAAGTACTTGAAATAAGTTCAGTTCAGGTCCATATATTTCAGTTTAGTCTAGTTTAGATATTTTCAGATAAATTGATCGAAGCCTTACACGTTGTACAGATAATCATCATGTATATGGCTCAGCTAAACATTTTCGTGACATAGTTCCTACGTCTGGACCCACTATAGATCCGTCCCTCGTTTGATCTATTTGAATAGGAAAAATTTCAGATATCGTCCTATAATGTGTCAAATGTCCAGATATCGTCCTTTAATGTGTACGTTATCGGATATGGTCCTTTAATGTGTCAAAAATTATACTGCAAGTCCGCCACGTCACCGATGTGCCAGGTGTCAATGGCGCGTGTGTGCACGCTTGTTTGGTGAAAGAAACCAGAAAAAAGAGGGACCAATGTATAATGTTTAAGACTAGAAGGATTAAAATGAATCAGTACATTTATAAAGGACTCCAATGTCAAATTGTACATTTCAAATTAAAAACCTAACAGAAGGAAATGAAGAGGCACGCTTCTTCTTCATCTTATTCTCTACTTCTGCCTCTTTTCAATTCTCAGAATTCTGGATACAATCTTTGATAAATCAATCGTCTTTCGCCATGGATATACCTTCCAATGTTCGTACGGCTCCGAAGACACATCGTAAGTTACTTATATAATGATGTCTTTTCATATTTGTTTTCTTTAGTAAAGTGTGCTTGTTATTTTTCTGTGAATTATTCATTGGTCCCTCTTTTTTCTGGTTTCTTTCACCAAACAAGCGTGCACACACGCGCCATTGACACCTGGCACGTCGGTGACGTGACGGACTTGCAGTATAATTTTTAACACATTAAAGGACCATATCCGATAACGTACACATTAAAGGACGATATCTGGACATTTAACACATTATAGGACGATATTTGAAATTTTACCATTTGAATAAAATGGTCTGGTGTAACAATATTTGTTCGGATATGATAGATAATGGATATGATAGATAATAATAGTTATTTGGATATATTATGGATAGAGAAGAGAAGTAGCAAATGTTGACCGGACCAAGTAGGGGGACTGGACAGAGGAGATGGACATGGAACATGTGAGTGCAGTTATGATGAGAAACAGATTTGGGAACTTATCAAGTAGCTAGTCACCCTAATTTAGGTTGAAAGTCATCCTTGGCTTCTGAAATTTAAAACTTTGCTCTTCTGAGAAGTGCATGTAGTGATAGTATCAAAACCACATGTCTCCTAGTCCGGACTACTTATATCTCTAAACTCTCAAAGTCTCAATATGTTGCTTAGTGTATTCCTGTTCCCAAGAAATAAGATGGCATGTCCAAGTAAACACCAGGGCAAATCAACAAAGACTAGAACCTAAAGAAAATCCGGATGCAATCCAGGGAGTTCAACATAAAGAATTGAAGCTTTGAAAGCTTACTTAAGTGCACGATTTTCTTAGAACAAGCAAATAGTGAACTATTGATTGGAGGGAGAGGTATATAATATAAGAATTTGAGGGAGTAATGTGAAGTTAACATACTATACAATAGATAAAAATAAAAATATGTCAGTTCTACTCTTTGTAATAATGTTCTAGTCTCTGTGAACAATGATCTTCAGTTAGGCTTTTGTGCTACGGATGTTAGAAGTAGCTCTAAATTACATATTTTGGTATCTGCTCTTAATGGTTGGGGAATAAGATAGGTCAAGATAAAACTCGTATGTATATTAGAACTAGAATGATGCACCGCGCTTAGCGCGGTGCCCGTATTATATTTAACAAATGTCATAGAAGTTTTTAGTTTCTACCATGAATAAAACAAAGGCTTATGAGCCTTCCTTACATAATAAAAGATGGATAAATGCTACAGTATTAAATAAATTTATGATGTATGTACTTAATTAGTTTAGAAATTTTCAATCGAAAAGAAAAGAACCTTAGTGAAATTCATTCATAACTTCGGTTAAAGAATAAAATCTTACATGAAAAGGAAAAGGAAAACATTTTCTTTTCTTACTTGTTCTTTTCAAATACAAGCAGTTGTACTTGAACTTTGAGCTTCCAATAGGTTCCACTGACCCATTCACTTATTTTACACAAATTTAACACAATTCTTCGCCAAAGTGTATATAGTAAGTGAAAAAAGTATATATATTACGGGAAAAGAATGGGTCAGGTATGTCATGCACACCATCACAACATACTATCAGATGCTTAGCTAGTCTATGTGCAATATCATTTCCTTCTCCATTTCTTTAGGATAGAAATTGATTTCATTAGAAAACCAGAACAAGGAGGTAGCAGCTCATTACAAATATATGAGACAGAGCAATACAAAATAAGGCTCCACCTGATTAATCAAATAAAGGCTGAACTAAAGAAGCATTACACAGTTAAACAAAACTATCCAGCCTGTTCAATATAATCGAACAGTAGCATCCCGTGTCCGATATCATCCCTTGCAAAATGTTGTTATAGATTGTGTCCCAAGCTCTTGGCATCCCTGCGAACATGGTGTGCACTTCTGCGTAGATTGCTCCCAACTCAGAGCGTGTGCGTTGGTCATGTTGAAGACATCTGACAACTAACAGAGCATCCCATCCCAATATTATCTTCTGGAAGTGCACATCTCTGGCAAGACTAAGTGCCAGCCTAGCTGCGAAGTGTGAACGATTCTGCAGCCCCAACTCCACCTCCTAGTGACAGTTTTCTCATTTTCATGTCCAAGCCACAACCTCTCTATAGAACTCTGTCCTTCGGTTCTAGGCACCGAACCTTACGCACACCTTACGCACACCTTCTACCATCCCAAATAGCAGACAAAGAAATAATGCAAAAAACAATTGATCATAACCTGAGAAATACAACAGAACTCGAAACCTTGAAATTTGAGCATAAAATAAGTCTGAAAAAAGAATTAATGCAGGTTTACATGGCAGATAAAATTATTGAAATGAAGTTTCTAATGTGTAAAATGTCAAACTTGTCATTGCAATATTAGACATGATATATTACATGTCATAGTATTGCAATATTAGACATGATATATTTTGGAGAAATTTTTGGGAAAGTCCACTAAATGTGGTCTTTTCGAAAAGTCCACATAAAAACATCATCTATTTATCATATAACATCACCTATTTTAACATAAATATCAATTATTTATAACAAACATCAACTATTTATAATAAATATCAACTATTTTTCAATAAACATTAACTATTTTGCAATACATCAACGGTTTACCATAAAACATCGACTATTTAGGCTCTGTTCTTTTCAACTTAAGTTCAGTTCCATTAAGTTCAGTTCAGTTCAGATCAGTTCAGTTCAGTTCAGGTTTGGTTAGTTCAAATTTGTACTTCAATTAAGTTCAGTTCAGTTCAGTTCAGATCAGTTCAGTTCAATTCAGTTCAGTTCCGAAAATCTCAGTTGAAAAGAACAGAGCCTTACATTAAATATCAACTATTTTGCTATGAGATAATCGACTATTTACATTACACATCCACTATTTTATCACTAACATCAACTATTTATAAGTTATCAACTATTCAATCATAAATATCAAATATTTTATAATAAACATCACCTATTTTAGCATTAACATCAACAATATTAAATGGACTTTCCGAAAAAATCACTTATAGGTGGACTTTCCCAACAATTAGTATATATTTTGATTACGACAAAAAGACTTGCTAAGTGAAGAAAACTCACTATATTTTGAGTCAGGGCCATTCGAACAAATGAGTATATGTGATAGTCATTTTTGGTGAAATCTAGACAGATCAGATCCGTTTTGCATAAATGATTCCCAGATTAAGATTCCATTTGCCTAACTTTCTTTTGTGCCAACTTAATACCACATACAAACAAAACCAAATTCTTAAAAGCTAAGAAGAAGTGAAGAATGAAAGAAAAGTGACGGTGAGAACTTAAACACTTAAAGTTGTGAATGCCAAAGAACTGTAAGAAGAAGAGAAGGATGAAAAAAACCTGAAGGTGAGAACTTTAACACTGAAGCTTGTGAACTTCAAAGAACTGTTAAGGGGATAAACTCCAATGAGGTTCAGTGTCCCGCCTTGAGCATATTGAAATTCCATGTCTAATGAATAATATTTCGACAGAATCTATAACTGCAGTTGTCATAAATTTGTCTAGTAATCAGATACTCTACCTTGGAAGATCCAGGGGTCGTTATAGAAGGTTCATCCCTGCCAACAAGATCCATCAAATCAAACAGCTCATCTCCTGCAAGAAAGAGCATAGTTAGAAATAAAATCAAATATAAGCCTAGAGGATTGGTGGCAGAACTTGGTCTTATGCCTTTGGTTCCATAAACTCCAACAGGTCAGCAAGAACGAGGCAAAGGCTTTGGCATCTCTAGCCGGATACAAATTCCTTGGATCCAATAAGAAATATGTGTTGGACCATAAATCATCACTAACAAAATGCGGTAAAAGATTGACCTTCATCAGTTATTTCACTTGCACAAGAAAGATAAGGAAGGGCGGATTGGAAAGTAAATATCATGCACATCTACTGTCCCCCCTCAATTACAATCTTATCACAGCTAGCATCCACGGCAATTTTCAGGACAAATAAGACTGCCATTGCCTCAGAAAACATCAGGGGATTTAATGTGTAGTAACTGTCGGCAAGTAAGAGTTGTCCCCATGTAATCTAACTAAGCTCAAGCCAGCAAAAAGAGGAGGGGGGGGGGAAGCTGAGCGGGATTCATTGCTTATGCACGCAGGCCACGGTT
>JAYMSL010000435.1:0-24712 GCA_036897195.1 Plantago coronopus
CAAACTGAGACTGTCAATCATGTGCTATTTATGATAGATATGAAAACCTCACTCAAATGTTCCTTACTCAACCTGTTAGTAAGGAGAATATGATCAATCTTGCTACTATGGTTTGGGTGATATGGAGAGTTAGGAATGAGGTTAATTTCAAGAGTTGCAATATGAATTACAATCACATGTTTCAACTCTACTATAACTCTATACAGGAGAATATTGTCATTTTGGTAGATTTGGTATTGCCCCTAAGGCTCTGAAGTTCAAATGGGAACCTAGCAGAGAACATCAGGTTACTATTAACACTGATGGTTTTGCCAGGGGTGCCCCTGGTTTAGCTGGCATTGGCTGCATCATCAGAAGTAACACATGCCAATTTGTTAGAGCTGCTTCTGCTTTTATAGGAGTAATTTATAACAATGTGGCTGAGCTTAGAGCTATTGCCTTGGCTTTAAGTTTGGCCTATCAAATGTGCTACACTCATGTGCAAATACAAACTGACTCCCTATATGCCTTTTTATGTATCTGCAGGGACAAGGCTCCAGCATGGATGGATACACCTTTGGTTGAAGAAATCAAGACTCAAGCTCTCAAGTTCCAGCGACTAGATGTAGTTTTTGTTTATAGGGAAGCTAACAATGTTCCCGACGTTTTAGCTAAATTTGCAAGTAGTATGGTTTGTAATATGAACAACAATGATCCTACCCCTTTTGATGTTCTCAACTCTCAGTTCACTCTGAGAATTTGGGACATATGCCCGTCTTGGCTTGCAGAATCCCTTCAGCAAGACCAAGTCAGGACTTATATTAGAACTGTTAAGGTAGACGTTCGAGATGGTAGCCGTAGAAGTAGTAATCCGGTCCATGACCTGGTAGGGAACAAAGGAGTGGTTGGTCCTTGTAATGAACATGTTTGATTGAATAAAAAAATGTTTCCTGTTCAAAAAAAAAACATCGTTAGAAATTGATCATTATAAAATGATGATATAAGAGTATAAGAGAGATTATCAAGGAAGCACTTAACATATTTTGGTGTGGGTGGGTTGACATTTGAAAGTTAGTCAAATGCATAATATCAAACACTCTCAAGCGATCACAGCAGAGTTCCTATCAACTGAGACAAAGGTGGTCTTCCAAGCGTCACAACTTTTTGATGCAATACGTCCCAACTCTTAGTGCAATGTGAAAATTTATAGATGAACTCAATATAGATTTGAAATAGTTTATAAAAATAATTTTAAAAAAAAAACTATATATTCATTTTTCACTAAACAGTTTTAGAATTTTGAAGTATATCTCACACACACACACACACACACACACACACACACACACACACACACACACACACACACACACCTTACTAATTATTAATTTTTAGTTTTGAAGTATATATATATAGTAATTTTGAAGTATATATAATTAGTATATATATAGTAATTATTAATTTTTAGTTTCGTTTGGACCAATATTAGAAACTAATACATTAACAAATACTTTCTGGACGTACCTTGAAGTGGAGGCAGAGAGTGAAAATCAATGGCATAGGAAAGTGAAGGCTTGGAAAATTGATTGACGTATGAGATGACGAGATGTGCAGGCGGAGTAGATGAGGAGCCGTGGTGGAGGGAGGGCGGTGACGGCGATTAGACGTTAGGGTTTGGCGAGATTATTTTTTATCTGAGAGGTGAAATTAGCATAATTGTGTTGAATGTGAAAAGTACCGATTGGATTTCACCGGTTGGGCGGTGTGCTGGGCTGGGTAAGCCTCTGGTCCGGTCCGTTTAGTTTTTCATGGGTATAGGGTTAAGCTTTACCCACCTAATGCCACCCCTAAAGGTGAACATTTTAAGATAAGCATGGATAGTGACGCTACAAACGAGGACAACGAGCCAATAGGTCACAAAAAAAGCAAAGAAACCAAAGCATGAGGGTCAAGTAGTAGTTTGTACATTGAGAGTTTGAACGAGGACTTTGCTCAATTTAAAACAATTTATCCAAGGTAAGTCTAACAATAAATGATAACATTTGAGTGACCTCAAGTACGGGCTGAATGGAAGTTGGCTAGGAGGATTACGAAGACTAATATCAAAATGGTCGAATCTCAGTTAACCATCGCAAGAGTCGAGCAGATGGAGCTAATATCATCTTACGCTGTCAAATATCCAAACTTGACCGATCCCATTAGAATAGAACTCTACGAAATGTCGAAGAATAATTTTGTCATATCAGTAGTGTTTTCAATTGTTGTTGTAGTTTATGGTGTGTATTTTTCATTGAAGTATCGTATGTGTACTGTAATTTAAAATTTAAAATGTCATTGTTTTTTTTTAAGAGGCAAATCTATTCTAATCTTAATCCTACACTAACTCAATACCACCTTATATCACCACACCAATACCAACCTTATCACACCAAATAAATCTCCACCTCCGAAAATCTCTTAAACATCAATCGCGGTGGTTGATTAGTAATGGCAACAACGTGAATTTTTGGTTGGACAATTGGTTGGGATATTGTATTGCTGAAAGAGTTAAAATTCTGGATCATCTTCAAAAATATTTTAAATTCACAGTTGTTGATTATTGGAATAATGGTCGTTGGATGCTTATTGACGAGTTTTGCACGACCTTCCCAAACATTGCCAAGGATATTCGAGATTATACCCTCGCGCCTCACGGTCCAGATGTCAGGATCTGGACTTATTCTCTTCATGGTACATTCACATCCAAACAAATCTATCACGTGCTGCGAGACTCGTTCCCCACGATCCCATGGGGGGAGTGGATTTGAATTGATTTCATTCCTCCTCTTCACTCTATTACCACTTGGAGAGCTGTTCACGGAAGACTTTCGACCATGGAGGCTCTTCGTATGGTTGGTTTTACTGGTCCCTCAATTTGTTCTTTTTGCAAGAGTGATGCAGAGAATTTAGATCATTTATTGGTCACCTGCCCGATTACTATGGAGATTTGGAAGAAGGTGCTTGATATTTTCATAATCCCCTCATCATACATCATTTAGTTTCAGTGACATGCTTTTGTTTGCTATGTCCCGTAAATTCAGCAGTCAAGTTACCTTGTTGTGGAGGCTCGCCTTCACCACGTTCATATGGCTTATTTGGACCTGCCGTAACCGCCTAATCTTCGAGGATATAGAGTTTTTGACTAGCCGTTTCATGACCATGATGCGCCAACTGATTATGGAAGCTAATATTCTTCCCCTTGGCACGATGTCTAACACGGTTCTGGACTTGCAAATTCTTCATGATCTCCACATTCAAGGTAAATCCGTGCCAACTCTTAAGACTATCGAAGTTTTTTGGCGCCCTCCGGCTAGGAATTGGATTAAATGTAACACGGATGGGAGCTCCAAAGGAAACCCAGGCTCTGCCACGACAGCTGGTACCTTCCGCAATGAGTACGGTCGGTTCGTGGGTTGTTTTGTTACGCGGCTTGGTCGATGAGGAGCCGTGGCGGAGGGCGGCAACGTTGAGTAGAGGTTAGGGTTTGGCGAGATGATTTTTTTGTCTGAGAGGTGAAATTAGCATAATTGTGTTGAATGTGAAAAGTACCGATTGGGTTTCACCGGTTATATAACCCTGTCGAACCCGAACATATATTAAGTGATCGGGTTGGATCGGGTTGGGCAGTGTGATCGGTTGGGCCGTTGGGTAAGCCTCCGGTCCGGTCCGTTTAGTTTTTCATGGGTATTGGGTTAGGCTTTACCCACCTAATGCCACCCCAAAAGGTGAACATTTCAAGATATGCACAGATAGTGACGCTACAAATGACGACAACGAGCCAATAGGTCACAAAAAAGCAAAGAAACCAAAGGATGAGGGTCAAGTAGTAGTTTGTACATTGAACGAGGGCTTTGCTCAATTTACAATAATTGATCCAAGATAAGTCTAACAATAAATGATACTCCCTCCGTCCCACAAAACTTTACCCACTTTTCATTTTCGGATGTATCACAAAACTTTACCCATTACTAAATAAGGAATCTACCCCCACGCTAAAACATTCTTTTAATATCAATACACTTCTTTATCACCGCACATCCTCAAACAGTTACCTACCCCACTTACTTTTTCATTTTTACTCCATTATTTTAACTCATTTTCTTAAATTACGCGCTAACCCTAACGGATAATGTTTTGTGGAACGGAGGGAGTAACATTTGAGTAACCTCAAGTACGGGCTGAATGAAAATTGGCTAGGAGGATTACGAAGTCTAATATCCAAATGATCGAATCTCAGTTAACCATCGCAAGAGTCGAGTAGATGGAGCTGATATCATCTTACGTTGTCAAATATCCAATTACCGGAGTTCCAATTTTACTTCTAGACAAGGTCAAGATCCACACTACATTAACATTCCTCTTAGTTACATCATGAAGAACATACTGAATTAAATAAGGCTGTTTTACATAAAATAACATCACCCTACCCATACAACATTATCCACCCATGACTGACTGGGTTGCTTGAAAATGAAAAAATATAGTATAGGCGGTTAGAGTATTCTCTCATTTGCACTCCAGCAACGCTATGACTGGGTTCCTATCCATTCAACCTTGTAACAGACTTAAAATCTGTCTAACTCGCCTCAGTCAAAAACACAGCAAACATTCTATTGCTGATGCAACAATAGCCAATCAAGCCGCCATCATAAAACGAGCACTACATGTCTGATGGACCATCTTCACTGGGCAGACCGAATATTCTAAGATTTCTATCCATCGACCCGACAGCCATGTATTTTGCATCAGGACCGAATTTCACGCTCGTTACTTTACCTGTATCCATTGCATGATGACCATTAATATACTATCAAAAGAAACAAGGTATTTGCATCAAACTGAATAAAGATAATCATAATAAAAGCTGCATCATTGTAAAAAAAAACAGATTTGTGCGCACAAGAATCCCAACAATCTTCAATGAATGGAAGATTCAAGTCTTACCTGTTCCAGACAAGTCTGGGAATGTTTTGATGCAATTCCATTCAGATTTGACATTGGCCACTTGATATACTCTGCAATATACAGCAAAATAGAACAGGATAGTTAATATTGTAGCAAGTCTTTATGAACTTGAAGGTACATTTAACATGAAAATATCAAAGAAAGACCCAAGCAGACAAAAACAAAGCAATCAAGTCTTTACCTGATGTCAGCACCTCCTAGTGCAAGGTAACTTCCACTATGGTCAAATTCAACTGCAAAATGAGGAGTATTAAAGGCTCTATATCATAAACATTATGTAAGCAAGAACATTAAAAGGCTAGTCAATTAAATACTTGGACATGCATGATTTACTTTGAGCTTCGTAACTAAATTCTCAACTTTTTACCCCCAAAAACACGGATGCAGAATAAGATATCAGATTCCAGTCAATGTACAACAAAGTACCTGATTGGGTGGGTATATTTTCATCGTAAGGGGAAAAAGTCCTGAAATTTTTCAGTTTACGAAGATCCCAGAGCTTAACACCATCATGGGCAGCAGTCTGAAAGATGAAACACCACAGTTAAAAACATGAAACTTGTGATCAATAATTCACATTAGCTATGGGATGACAACATACAGCCAAGAAGTAACCATTCTCCGAAAACGAGATCGCAGTCACTGCACCGATGTGCCCATCAAAAGTGGCAACGTTTGCCTGTAAATGAATGGAATTTCAACTTAATGATTTCGAAAGAAACAATATGAAACCGGTACAAGGCAAAACAACATGAAATTGGTACAGGGCAAAACAATATATCAATCAACCTGACTTTTTACATCCCAAATCTTAACAACTGCATCAGATGTTCCAGTTCCAAGGATAAGACCGTCAGGATGAAAAGCTGCAGATGTGTACCCACCAGAAGATGCTGAAGTGTCCTCAACCTGCAAAATCACAAGAGAAGTAACTAAAAGAGAACCAAAAAAAACTGTAAGAAAGGAAACATCTTTGTTGAATTCACATGCATCCGAGATAGAGTAGGTAGAACCTGGGTGAGGCATAAACCAGAAGCAAGTTCATAGAAACACCATGTGCTGTCAAGGGAAGCTGTGACAAAGTAATTATTGGTCGCGTGTACCGTAACAGCTTGAACCTGTCATAAAGTAATAGCAAGCTCAGCTTAAATTCAGGAGACACATGTAATTCGGCGAGCTGGAGAAGAAGGATCACAAATATACATGGAGACTGTCCAGATTTTCTGGAAATTACACCAAGTGTTAGCAAATATGAGGGAGAATACAAGACACAAGTTATCCAAGTTTGGATGCAAGAGAGAAGTTTCTCATATTTGCATCAGTAATAGGTGGATTGTAATAAATATCTTGAAGCACACTCAATGAAAATTTAAAACGCCTAAGTCAGGCTGGATGTTTTGGAAGCGCTGGAGCGCAACTGGAACGCGACAAAGGTTTAAGGGTGCCACTTTAGGGTGCTCTAGTTCTGAACATAGATGCTGAGACAGATGTATATACATATAGCTAATAGGCATAGAAGACTACACGGCTTGGAACATGAACTGAGTTGATTACCTCAGCAGTATGATCTTTGAGAACATGCCGACATTCGTAATTTCCCTCTTCAGATGCTCGCCACACACGAACAGTCTGCAAACAACATAAGATAGCATTATAACAAGATATCATTTTGTAGGATATATTAATTTCAAGTAACAGATAGCCGACTTCATGATACTTTATGCCTATTGTGATCAGTGCATCTATGCAACACATACTGCACAACAATAACAATGTATCTACAAACGTGATCATTGTGTTCAATTAGCGCTCCTTAAATTGTCATGTCCAGTTCTACTACGAAACAGAATCCAAATTTTGTTCAAGCAGCATAGCCAAAACGCAATTTAAAAAAAAACACTTGCAAAATTCAAGTTACAGCTATTATAAATACTGAAAAGTGAAAAGGTTTGATGAACAGAGCTGTATGATTAATATCGAGATATACATAGCGATGTTACTCCTATCCTAGTAACAACTTTCATTTCGACCCGTACTCTCAAAGAATACAATGAAAGTAACAAGAAAAAATCCAGTCAACAACCCACACCGGCGAGGCAGGAGGTCTCCAATTACTCAGGCATGGAATTGAAAAAAAATGACGAGCATGTCACATCATGTCTCAGGCCAAATCTGTTTGAACCAAAGTCATTAACTAGGAGTAACTACTTCATCACCAACACTCACAGCATATTAATTATGGGAAAATTTGATAGATATAATCTAACTAGGACAGAACCTTTACTTCAGTGACCAAATTCCAACACAGTACACAGTTGCCACCATAACAAGTTCTAGCTTAATTGTACATTTATGATGAACAGACTAAGTCTAAAGTTACTATCTCCAATTGCTAAGTTTTAGTTAAAGCACCTGAATGCAGCTAAGATGCACAAAACTGGAGTAACAAAGTTTTACAGAGATTCCTCCGGACTGATCAATTTACCTTATCAGATGAACCACTCACTACAAGTTCGCCATCCATAACAAACTTCACGCTCGTAACCTACACAAAAGCAGGAAGCATGAATACATGACCTATTAGAAAGATATAATTAAATTTGCATAAAGGTGCAACAGTTAATCAGCTGACCTTCTTTGAATGTCCACTGAGAGTAGATAAGACTTGACCAGAAGGTCTATCAAAAACTACAACATTAGAATCCGCCCCACCAGTGGCAATGATATCCTATAAGAGCATATACACACAAACAATATTCAATATGATGTCTGATGACAATAAAATCCAACGTCAAATTCCAGTTGTTCACAAATTAAAATCAAAAAGCCAACAATCTGACAAGATACCATACCAGTAAAGTGACCATTCTCATAAGTTATATTCATTCAAAATAAAAACAAAAATACCCTTAAACTGATTTTGGTGCTATTGTCAACAAGAAACTGAAATAAAATTCTAACTGTCTAAGCTTAACAAAGAAAAGATAGTACAATGACTTTCCCTTAAATTAAATTCTAACTTAACAAAGAAAACATAGTACGATGACTTTCCCGTAAATTAAATTCTAACTTAACAAAGAAAACATAGTACGATGACCTTCCCATACTAAGGAAGAGTGCCAGCACTGGGCATAAGAAAAGTGGAGCTTTGTTTCTGAGTGTTTCTCACAAGTATAACCAATGTGCCATGGAAGCACCTACAGTAGCTATATTAGCTGCTTATTTAAGAGCATGCAAGCAAATTTTTTAATGAATATAAGAGTTATATACAATAAAACTAAGTTTCTTAAAAGAAACACACATAGTAGGAAATAATTTCGTGAAAATAGTATTTGGATACATCTCCATGGGAGAACTAAGAATGGTGTGCATTCATATATCACTAGCATCAGTGGTTTTTATCTCATATTCCAAACCAAAGACCTGTTCAACCAATCCATGATTAAATAATATTATTTCTAATAGCAAGAGTACTTCCAAAACACAAAAAAAAAAAAACGATAATAATAATAAAACATTTGATGGCCCACTTAAACCTGTTTAAACATAAATTGTTGTCTCCATTTTTACATGTTTTACCCTTCAAGGCAAATAAAGCATTCTAGAGCAAGAATGAGCTTTTCCATAATCAATACCACTTTCCTATCCAAAATTAGTTTGAAGCCAATACTAAGTCGTTATGATCACAAAAATATCATGCAGGAACTTCAGAAATAGACTTGGTACATCTAAGATCTATCTGCAGAACACGGACTACCACAAACATGCATGGAACGGGAAAAAAAACAGAGGGGAGGAAAAACTTTACATACTTTAGAGTGTTGGATGTCCAATGACAATATGCCAGGTTTGTTCGTTCGGTGGAGAGGATTCACAGTAAGTTGACTATATCTTTCCACATCATTAATAGAAGCCAGAGTTGAAGATATCTGTTGAATATACAGATGAAAGAATATGTTAAAACAAACAAACCAAAAAGTAAAAGAAAAACTGTCTTCCACAGGCCAGTACTGGCTATGACTAAAATATGAAAAAGCAAACGATCACGCCAGTGTAAAGACAAATAGTGTGTTTCACTCAGTATAGTCTAACCAGCTTCCATATGGCCACGTAGATATATTCTAACGATAACTCATTGCATGCTTCGATCTAGGAACCAATTAGGAGATTTCAATCACAAGATACTGCGTAGACTTTTTAAAATTTGACATATGGAAAGCTGAGTTATCAATATAAATCAACTGGCAGAGTAGACTCATCCATAGGAAAATGTTCAGCCTAAATTCATCAGCTGCAGACAATAATTTATATCATTTTCATGCAAGTGTTTTTCTAATGTTGAATTTCTAACATCAGAGCAATATATTATGTTATCATCATTACTACATCTTGAATAAAATCCTCAGCTTATCAACTGTTCCTGCCAAAATAAAGCAAGAAGTTGCCGCACACGTTACCTGTCGTTTTTTCCTTTGTTGTGAAAGAGCAGTATTGCAATCTGTGAGTTCGGAAATTATACTACTTGAGATTCCTGGACGAATTCTCTTTCCATCTGAACCAATTTCATCATCCTCAGCAGCTGCATACAGAAATATAAAATAAGCTGAATATTGCATCCTCTGATATTCACAATAAATCAAACTTAACACGAATAAGGGTGAAGAACCTCTTTTCCCATTGCTCAGAGCAGCAGGATTAACAGCATTTTGTGTTGCCATTGACATCGGAATTTGCCTTTCAGCCTGTGCCAGCAACGCCCTGGCCTCATCTCTTTCCTTCTTCAGCCTTGCAATGACACGACAGGCAGCATCATGCTGCATGAATGACAAAAAAATTAGCAGCCATAGCAGAAAACTAATTTCAATGAACGTTCTACCCATGATATAACACATACCTGATATAAGGCATGACTTAACTCTTGCCTTGCCGTATGTAACTGTTTCTCCATTGCAAAATTTGACAGCATCAAACCATCCCACTCCTAGTTAAGTAATAAACTACACAACATTAGTCTATCAAGCTGAATAAGGCACACATAGAGGCAATGAATATGGCACTTGACCACCCAATACACCCAATGTCCTTTTTCCTGTTTCTCAGTGTGTGCACTAAACAGGCAGGCACTTCTTCTCAAGAAATTCTTCTTGGGATTGTCATTTGTTTGGTCATCGTTTATATTGGGGATATTGCTTATATTTGAGATTTCTGCTAAATTATTGTGAGACACATATAGCATGATATGCAATTCTCTAACACAATTAAAATTAAAAGGGAAAGAAAAAATAGTCAACAATGAATTTGAAGAATAGTGCAAAAGAAAGTAAAAACCACAAATTCAAACACATCAAAAAGGTTATAGAACTAGAGTATCCAGAAAACAAATTGCCAGTGTATTAGTAGGATAACAATATTTAGAAACATTTTTACTAGTAACATATGCACAAGTCCTATGGTTTAGAAAATACAAACTTTTCAATAGACAAGTCAGGTTTTTGGGAACTCTTCCTTTGCAAAAAATATTTAATTCAAGTTTCAAATTTATTAAAACACCTTCAGCAATTTAATGTGGTTTACAAAAATCTTTGTGAATACCTTGGGCTAAAGAAAGGACTGAATCATCATGGCTCGTTTTACATGCAACTATCTAAACGCTAACACTTCATATCAGTGTTAAAGATAATTATGTATGTTACTCGGCTGTAAATCTAGCAGAAGACACTTGTCCACAGATTATAAACATGCACATGAAAACTGGACCACAAAGAGCTTGATAGGATCACCTATCACTTAGGACAATTAGACTCAAAACAACCTTTGAAGAAACAATTGTAACACTTTATGACCTTACATATTGCAACTAATGAGCAACTGAAAGAGATTGGAATTACTGAGTATGTTAAACCAGTTTAGTCACGCAGGGGTACTTTATAAAAATGACAAAGACAAACTTACAATCTGAAACATTCCCAGCATTCCCGGAATACTTGCAGCCTGCACAGGCCGGGGCTTCACGATCTGCAAAGAGTGCATCCAGATAAATATTCTACTTAAACATGGGAAAATATAAACGTAGTCTCTCAATACTTAAGAATTTGCCGAACGGTCTACCTTTCCAGTCTTTACAGGCACAATATCACCCATTGTGAGGGGCTCTCCAGTAATTGGACATTTCCCATAGTCCTAATACATCAAAGAGAAACATAAATAATATAAACTGTAAACAAGATACCAAAAGAAACCTAAAATTTACTAAATAGGGAAGTCCTTAAAACTATTTCTGGGAAGGGTTTGAAGGAGGGTAGAATCTAAGATCTGAGTTCGATATGCGGATAGAAAGCATCATTCCTTTCTCACTGAAAAGCTTTCATCGATAATTTGAACTATGGCTTCGATGAAGCCAACTCTCACAATTAATTACAGTAACTCATACAAGTGTGTAAGCTCTTGGCAAAAGTAAAAATCAAAGAGACGGTCCATACCATCGATAGTATAGAAAATTGAAAATAAATAGGGAATGTAAAGTAGAGGAGCACGTACGGAGATGTGGCGCTCGATTAAGCGCTTCTCGAACAGAAGACCGGAAGTTTTGGAGACAACAGGCTCCTCCGGCACCTCGCCAGAAACTGCGAGCGAGGTAACAGATCAGACAGAGAAAAGCATAAACGAAGAGAGCGAGGATAAGCATATACGAATTTGAACATCGGGAATGAAATTGAGAGAGCTTACTTGAGCAATTCATGTCGGGGGTTTAGCGCTAGGGTTTGAGTGGAGGGAATGCTGAAGAGAGAGTGAAGAAGAAAGCGAAACCTATTGAAAACAAAGAGGGAGAGACCCGGAATTTGACTCTACCTATTTACATGGATTTCCTGCCTATCAAATTATAAACTAGTCTGAACTCTTAAACCGTGGAGTTTGATTTTATTTTTATCTTTAAAAAGAGGGATAATATTGAAAAAATTGAAACAAAAATAATTTTATAAATAGGTTAATAGAATACATCGAAAATTTCAAGATTCCAAGTATCAATTGAAAAAGTGAAACTAAAAATAACTAAAGTGATTTTTAAATAGCTAAAGTGATTTTTATTTATTTTGCAAAGGTTTTTCCTTTTTTAAATAGCTAAAGTGATTTTTATTTATTTTGCAAAGGTTTTTCCTTTTTTTAGATATACTCTTACAATTACAATCGTTCGACAATTTTTACAGAGGAAATAATCCCCCATTTCAAGGATATAATCACCCATGGCGGGGATCGAACCCATGACCTCTTGGATCCGGGGTATCTCAGCTTGCCACTCGGCTACAAACGCTTTGACGCACAGGTAATTCATTCACTAGGAGATAATGTCCATATTAGGAAAAATAGAACAGCTAGTAAGTCGAGAAGTTACACGCGAAAGATCACGGGGCGCGGAGATTAAATGGGAACGACCTCCACAAGGGACCGTCAAGTTAAACACAGATGCGAGCTATTTTAGCACACAAAACAATGCAGCAATAGGTGGCCTGGTCCGAGACTCGAGCGGGGAATGGATTGTTGGATTCTCTAGCTCCGTAGGACATCTATCGATTGATTTAGGGAACTCATGGCAGTCCGCAAAGGCTTAGAGGTGGCTTGGGAGAGGAGACCGCCGAAGATCATTGTTGAAATGGACTCGGAAGTAATATATAAGCTTTTCTTGATGGGAATTCAGGGGATCCATGCGTGGCATGGGTTTCTGGAGGACTGTCGGGACTTTGCCAAACTCCTGTGGCAACTAGACTGGCGCCACACAAGACGCGAAGGAAACGGATGTGCGGACACACTCGCCAAGCTGGGCCAAGAGTTACGTGACTTCGCCTTTGGGATGATCCTCCGCCCTCGGTGCTTCAGCAGCTTGATCAGGATAAAATGGACGAGTCTTTACAGCCTTCATAGTCTTAGGGACTCTGTATCTGCTACTTCTTAGCATGTTTTAATTATCCTCTTGAGCAAAAAAAAAAAAAAAAAGAATTACAAAAGCCACACGAAGTGCACACGTCCCATATTCTCGTTGAAGGAAACTTGAAAATTTCGCTCGAGAGTGGGTTACATCAATAGAGTTTGTATCCACAAAAGCAATACTACCATGTTTAGCTACAAGATTAGCAGGCTCATTCGCCTTCCGGTATATTCCTTGGACGTACAAAACTTGGAAAAAATTTGATAGTTGCTTAATATCCGCCACTAGTATTCTGACCTGCATTGTTGGTGTTGTGTTCCTGCAAAGATAAGAAATAGCAATCTGAGAATCAATTTGTAACACCAACTTTGAAACATTACATCGAATTGCCATTTGTAATCCTGGACGAATTGCCCAAAGCCCAGTAAAATTATTCGTAGTTGTACATATAAATTCGGACTGAGCCTGAACAAAAGCCCCATTATCCTTCCGAAGGATACCTCCGATTCCTGCCAAACTTGGAGTTCCCAATGCGGATCCATCGGTATTTAAACTGAAGAAATCACATGGAGGGGAATCCAACGAACAAGAACTGGATGTTTAACAGTCACGTTAGGTGGATGCCAGTATTTAAACAAATGCTGACATTCAATCGGCATGGAAAGTTGAGTTATAATCTTATGTCTGAAAATCAAGTGGTTCCTAGATTTCCAAGTAACCTAGCAAGCAATAACAAATAGAATTTGTTCCGGAGAGTTGTGAGGAAGCGTGGAAAGAGCACCAGAACGGGAAGGAGGATCTGCTTGCCAGGTTGTTGTTGGAAGGACTAAGACCGGAAAAAAACAAAGTTTACGAACTGAAGAAGAGATGGGGCAAGGTTTCTTCATGTTCATTACAAAAGGGACGGCTAGGGTCTAAAGAAGGATAAAAATTACTCAACCTAGCCCTTATTGGCAGCCTATCCACAATAGCTAACCAACCAAAAACCCGCACACGAGGGGATACCTTTACTGACCAAAGTAAATGCCAAGGTCATCTCGGGAGGGGAGAAAGAGAATTCAACAATAAATAATAAGCGTTTTTAACGGAAGCTAAAGTAATTTACCAAAACCTTCAAAACAAATACGAAAACATTAAAAATCTATCAGGCCATGTTCAATCCAACTTAATTTCAGTTGTTTTCAGTTCAGTTTAGTTTAGGTTTGCATAGTGCAAATTTATACTTGAATTCAGTTCAGGTCCTTTCAGTTCAGTTCAGTCCAGTTCATAGATTTTCAGGTGAATTAAACAGTCAGTTACCGAGAGACGATAAAAGAAGCAATAGTTAGTTTCGATAATAAGAAGTTACCTCACAACTTAGTAAGCACCTCCTTATAAACAAGGTTCGAGTCTGTTGGGTCCCGTCATTTATCCAACGCAAGAACCATCCATCCCTTCTTGTTAGTAACTATCGAGAATGCAACATACAATTGACCATGTTTTGTAAATTGGATTATGTAAGTATAACCCAACATGAGTCAGTGACTGATCCTGATTCTATATCGCGTCCGCTAAAAGGTATCTCGAAACAATCGAACTCAATTTAAAATCACGGGTATCACATGTATTTTTTTCTCAAAAATTCAAAAACTAAAATGTGAAATTTGGATTTTTTGACTGTTATAAAAGTGAACGATATTAACAAAGAGTAGAAGAACGAAAACGGTTTGATTGGAATCGAGGCATGTGGGCACACAGTTTCCTTAAAGCAAATTTTTCCAAAAGCAAATTTTTCCTCTCACTTACGGTGCTTGAGACGTTGGACAATTGCCTCCCAGGATACAACGATTGCTCGAAATAGCTAGCTGCACACGCTAGCAATAACCGGCGAACTAGATAAATGCCTGGATTATACTGAAGGGAAGAAGGATGCAGGTGAAGAGAAGAAGAGAACGATTTTTCTGCGTGTTCTCTTCTCTTCAACTGAAACACATAATAACTCCTTGACAGTTGAAGAGTTGAGAAGAATTTGAAAGGATGGAAGGGCCAGCCGCTTGAGCTCAAGCCAGTTAGGCATTCAGGTACGCAGGTGCGGGCACATCGCACACAATTTCCACTAGTCCGTGTACAAATCTAGCCAGGATTTGAACCCACCCCTCGCGCGCGCGCCCGTGTGGAGCGTACTCGAGACATCTAGCAATACAAGTTGAACACCAAGTGTGGTGTAGAGACTTATATACTAGTGGAACCTTCCACTTACAAATGTTGTGGGATGTTGTCTAATCCCCAACCACTTGCAAGCCCATGGATCACATGAATCCAACACAAAGGGCCAAGCCCTTTCCTTCCTTCTTGATCCAACAAGATCAACCTTGATCCAACTCTTCCTCACTATAGTCTTTCTTCATTTTTTCCAACATGGACTTTATGTACAATTCACGTAATAGTTTAGTACTCCGAATGGCAAAAATACGGGGTTTCTTGTGCACAAAAGTTGTAAAACTGAGTGACATTTGAACTTACATAAACCCAACAAATTATTGCAAAATTGGTGTAGTTCTTCAAAGTGATGGACCCAGTGTGGGGTTTTTGGGGTATAGTTCAGTAGGTTGATCAGTCGTATAGGTTTTAATCTTTGGTTTAGAACTTTTTCGGTTGCAGGGTTCGTGTGCAATTCTCTTGCACCCCTTATCTTGTACATTTGTGAATTGTGAAGTATTAAAAAAAAATTTGCCGTTTCCAAAAAAAAAAACAAATTATTGTAAATACATTTGGTTCTTCAAAATTTATAAGGTACTACATTTTTGTAGAAATTTGATAATATTCTCTTCGGAACTTATCGTTAATTAGTACTACAAAAAAATATATATAAAGTGGGTCAGAAAAAACAAAGTTACGAAAAACATGGATAAAATTGTGTGGTCCACCGAGATCATAGGTTTGACTCCAACATGTGGATACCTATATTAGCTTATATAACACAAAAATAACTTTTTAGTTTTCTTATAATAATCAAAAGAAAAATACTTATAACGTCCACCTCATGCTTAATATAGTGAGTCTTCCTCCTCTTTTTCTTATTGTCTGAATCTAAAAAAAAAAGCCTTGTTTCCATCACTTGTATGTTTCCTCTTTTCTTTCCTTTTTTGGTTTTGTTTTCTTCATTTCATTTGATCGAGATGGAGTTTCTTTTCCATTCACCTTTCTTATGAATTTCTAGCTCGAGAACATAACTTGAGTTTTCTTTTTCCTTTTTTCATTTCAAATTAACAAGGGGGGAGGAGGAGAAGGAACAATGATGCAAAACATGGTTCATCCTCTAGATCAGCTTCCCATAGTAATTTCTCTTCTATCAATTTTGTGGGTTAAAAACATTTCATGTTCTTGCATGTTTTGTTGTTCTCGTTTCAATGTTGGAATCACAATAGATATGTGTTAAGCATGTCTGGATCTTCACACTTGAATGATGCATTTCACATTTGTAGATGCAAATATATTTAATTTATGAAAATGAAACCATACAATGCCCGTCTTGATCATGTTTCGGAATGACAAATTCATGAGTAAGTTTGTATTATGCCAAATTAAGCAGTAGTTTATGTTCAAATTGATTACATTTGGTTCGTAAAATATATAGATAAGAGTAGGCATTCAATCCGGTAAATGGACTTATATGCATAAAATTTATACAGCGCTGCTAGATATTTAAATCTCAGAGAAACATATAACTGTAAATTATTTTTCAAGAAAAGTTAGTTTAGTTGTATATTACTCATTATGCATAAAAGTTTTTTATTTTATTTTATAAATTAGCTATTCTTAAGTGATTTATTGTTTGATTTTGATTTTAGGACGATAACACGAGCCCCCTCGGAGCTCCACTAGAGTTTTGTGAATCGGATTTCTTCCCAGAAAATTTGCAAAACTCAGAAGTTGCTTCGAGTTCCAACCATTGTTATGAGGAGCAAACTGCATATGGAACACACCCTTCCATGACGGCAGATATGATGAAGAATTACAATGATAACAACAATATCAACAGCCTACATAGTGAAATCACAACAACAATCGCCGACATCAATTCTCCTTCCACGCCAATCACAATGCCCGAAATCAACAATGATAACATCAATATGAACGAGAACAATAACAATATGTCCATAGTGTTCAACACAACAAATGATCAACTTGAAAATGATATTTCTGCATCAATAGATTTCACTACACCTTCATCTTTTGTCCTCCCCCTTCAACATGAATACCTAAATCAAAATAGTAATAGTCAAGAACATTTCAACATCTCTTCTCTTAATAACCAAATTTCCTTAGGTGATTTCTCCGATGGGGCATTACAATATGAATCAATTCATGGTTTGTCGGCTAGGAACCAAACTACACCAGGTTTGCTCCCAATGTTGGGATCTGCTCCAATTCCAACTGGCTATGACGATGAATGTGGGCTCCCTTCATATATAAGATTGAGGAACTCTATGGATCCAATGATTGCTCCGTACTTGACACCTGGAACCATGAATGCACCGCCGTTTTCCGGAGAGAGCTCGACCGGTATGTATGGAGGGGGCGGATTAATGTTGGGGAATGGACTTTCACATCAAGATTTGGATTTCCAAGGAGATAATGGTGGACTTTTCCTTCCTGATAACATGTCAAGGGTGTTTAACAATGATATTCAGGTACTAATCACTACACGCAGTTTAGATAACTTTCTTCCCTAATCATATTAGTATATTATAAACAACCAATTTATTTTTACTATGACATTTCAACATTTTTAAATTTTATTTACAACTTGGGTTACGGTTGTAATTAGAGGCGGGAATCAAGTGGTGGGGCGAGAAGGGTCACCGCCCCGACCTAACATACCTCCTATATATATATATATAACACTTGTGTATCGAAAGTTTATTAGAAATACATGTTCTAAATAGTGTATAGGTCCTTAGTACTTTATAGTGTATATGTCCTTAGTACTTTATAGTGTATAGGTGCTTAAATGTAGTGCATTAGTGTTCTTTTTTAAACTTTTTTTTTCAAAATATTACGTTTTTCACAAGATCACTTTTTTTGCACAACTATTATGATTGTGGCATTTAAATAAATAAAGGTTTCTAATATTTTCAGTAGAGTATTTAGAAAGTTTTTATATGTTTTTCTAAAGGTAAATGATTGAAGTGTAGTTTTTGTTAAGATGTATATGTCTTTACAAGGTGGTGTCAAAATTGTTTTATAAAAGACTTTATGTTGATGTGGTTTATTATTATTATTATTTTAAAATATATTTTTTAATTATTAAAATGTTTCCATTCATACTGTTTTTTTATACTTAGTATATACACATGACCCACAACTTATTAAAGTGTGACTTAATTTCCAATTCAATTTCAATCTTATCGGCTCATCTTGTCTTGAAGTTAGAGTGTTCGAGCCGCGTTGACGTCATAATATCAACTTTTTCAAACATAAAAGAGATTCGAAAATTCATATTTGATATACACAAACTCTTGATCTTAACACATTCGAGTAGCATACCATACAATACTTGAATCTTCCCGCCCCTACACCAACCCTAAACCAGTGGCTACGCCTCTGGTTGCAAAGAGTGAAAACATATACATTTTAATCCATAATCTTTTTCCTGTAAAATAAAATGAAGGCAATGGGCAGTGAAAGCCAACATCTAGTCCATGGGGGTCCAAGTGGCACTACACCTCTTGCAACAGAGATTTCAAGTTTGGAAGATCCCACTTTTAAGGTTGGGAAGCTATCTGTTGAAGAAAGAAAGAGGAAGATTCACAGGTACATGAAGAAAAGGAATGAAAGAAACTTTAGCAAGAAGATTAAGGTATCTCAACATTAAATTAAAATTTCTTTTTATTAATATATATATATATATATATATATATGGAAATTTGAGATAAGGATGTGTGTTGATTTAATGAATTTGCTTGTAAAAAATTTAGTACGCCTGTCGAAAGACTCTTGCAGACAGTAGACCACGTGTGAGAGGACGATTTGCAAAGAACGACGAGCAAGGGGAGATGGCTAGAACAAATGGTGGTAACCATGAATATGATGATGTAGATGAAGATATTAGCCTCTATGCAAGTTCCATGCCTGATCATCAACGCAAGGTATATATATCGCGTTTTCTTGTGCATTTCTACTTCATTTTCCTTCATGTAGAACCAAAACTAAATCAAAGTCTCATACAAGTTACACATTAATTTTTTAGGTGGGTGTAAAAGAAGAAGAAGCTTTGGACCCATCAGATATCCTTGCACATATAAGTGGAATGAATTCCTTAAAATGTCCTAGTTATCCTATTCAGTCTTGGATATGACCAGACAAGAAAGACATTAAACCAATTTTGGATGGATCAATGTATCTTGAGATAGTAGAGGTGTACTTGCAGGCCTATCACCTAACAGTTTGGGGGGCGGGCTTCGGATTTGAACAATTGAATTCTCTTATTTTTTTTAAAACTAATTATAATTGTAACACACTGTTAAATAGTTCCTGAATTACCGTGTAACTTTTGTATATACTATACACATGAAATCGGTATAATAGAATCATTAGCACATACTATTTACTTCTAAAGATGCCGCAGTTTAATTAGTACTCCCCCGTTCAGTCAAAAGCTTATCATTCATTTTTGTTGATTTTTTCTGACTATAAATTAATCTGATATCACATCTAAGAAAAAAGTCACAATATAATTTAGGTGTATTTTGTGCTCGAAAAATGGTCAATAAAACTAAATGGAAAACATTTGACTGGACGGATGTAGCATAAACAAAATTTACAATTTTTTAGTCCACGTGTTACTATCATCAAGTGTGATCCAAATATGAGTTTGTTTGCACCTAGCTACTAATATATTTTGTAATCCATTAAACGCGTAATATTACAAATGCACTTATTTTCGTAGTGGCATCTTACTCCTGCCAAGTCTTGTACGTGAATTTGAAATGTTTGTCATTGTGGCTATTAAAATGTATAATTGGTGATCTTACAATGACTACAACTAGACTACCCTAGTTGCGAACTATCTCCTACTATGTATCCCTCAGTTCCATTACAAACATCCTAACTCTCCTTTTCTGGCGTCCGTAGCTTGTAATGGAATATAGGGAGTACAAAACTTCTTATGTTATAGGTCCGACTCTTCAACAAAAGAAGAAGAAGAAGAAGAAGAAGAAGAAGAAGAAGAAGAAGAAGAAGAAGAAAGAAAGAAAGAAAGAAAGAAAGAAAGAAAGAAAGAAAGAAAGAAAGAAAGAAAGAAAGAAAGAAACAACTTCATCAACGGTTATACACATTATTTGAAATTTGGAGATGAGGCGAAAGAATATACTATGTCTATATGAGATTAATTTGTGAGTTAGAGGGACGAAATATTAAAATATAAAAATATTGCATAGATATTATCTCAAATCATCATGAAAATGGTGGTAAAGAGTAAACAAAACATTTTCCTGCAATAAGAAACATTCGGAAATGAAGAAGAAAGACAATGATGTCTCTATTCATATCATAGCCTGGAGCTTCTATAATATCGTATGTCTTAGAGCAACAAATGGATACATGAACACAATTTTCCGTCACAACAGAAAACTGTGAAGGAGCCGAACAAATCAGATTACGGGGTCTATTGCATTAGATAGACGTATAAGAAATTGTACCAACTTGGTAAATATGTTGGATTTATACCCGTATCCCATGCATTCATCAGACGTAATCGGAAGGATTATAAAGTTCATACGATACTCAAATGGTACTATGATAAGACGATTCTCCAACCATTAGGTAGGGGTTCCGGGATTCTATAGACTTCTAGTTCTAGTCACAATGGGGGTAAATAAAGAATCATTAATGATTCTCCTTTTTAATGCTTCAAACAAAATTAATTGATACAACATAAATGGTACCAAGCTTTTCTAATTTTTTCCATAAGGTACCATGTTAAAATTTTAACCTTTTCTCTTTCAAGAGAATTATTCTACATGTTTTTTTTACTAAAATTTTTATAAAAATACATATGTTTTTCTACAAAACATTCTAATAAAAATCATAAGGAAAATTACAGAAAACTACCCTCTTAAAACGCGAGCTCACAAAAAAAACCTCGTTAGACTAACAATTACAGATAAGTGACCAACGCTGCAAAACAATTATATTTTGGTAAAAAAAAAAGTAAATGCAACCAAACAAGCCACTACAAAAAAAAAAGTTTCTGGTGACGAATTATGGTGATGAAAAAAACAATCGTCACCATAATTCATCTTACAGTGACGAAATAATACGTTGTCACCATACTCGTAAACTTTAGTGACAAACGTTCATATCGTCGGTGTAAGCTTAACTTCTGGTGACAAAATTAACAGTTTGTCACTGAAGTGTCACGCGCGAGTTCAACTTTTCGCCGGATTTCTTTAGTGACGAATTTCTTCAGCTTTGGTGACAAGGTGATTTTGTGAGTAAAAGTTCGATTGTGACAAATGCAATTCGTCACCACACATCACTTCGGGTGACAAAATCGGTTTGTCAGGGAGACTTTAATGGTGACATATCTACGTTGTCTTCATACATCTTCCTCGATGACAAAACTTGATTTTGTCACACTTTTTAAGCACGGTGACAATAATGTAATAGTCATAGTACTTTTTTACATTTACTCCCCAAATTAATTTGAGTTAGAAATGATTATACACGAGAAATATGCCAATTATCAAAAGTAAAGCACATGAGATATACTTTTATCACACTGTCATATGTTAGACTCTATTCAATTCGTCCGAAAATCTCTAAAAACGAATCAGGACTGGACTTGACTGGACTGAACTGAAGTTACTTCAAGATATAAATTTCAACTACACAAACCTGAACAGACTGAACTGAGCTGAAATGAACTGACATGAGCTAAAATGAATGAGCTGAAATGAACTGACATGAGCTGAACTGAAGGTGTGACTTTTTAACTTACAACGTGTGACTACCCTTAGATACGTAGGACTTACAACGTGTAACACAAGACTTGCTTGTACAAGTCTTGTACTTTGATAACATATATAACTTTATTATACTCACAAAATCTTGGGTTAGACGGAGTAAATAGAATTTAAATATAGACCGGCACATGTTTTAGCTATCACATCTATGTGTTTTTAGAAGGGGCAAAGTGATGAACTGTAATGGTTCTCATTTACTTATGTGATGACTCGATCGATCCCCAACTATTGGTTGTAGGGGAACCCCCCCTCCTCCAAACTATATTTGTTCATATATAAACATAGTTGTTATACTTAACAACATAGATTTACACAATGTCTTGTGACCGTTTATGGCTAGACACTCTATTGTAGTGAATCAAAACACCTATGTTGATATAAACATAATTGTTTTGCTCCACAACATATGGTATGTATGACTATAAACGGTCTACTTGATTTTTGATATATTGAGGTCGGTCATAAATTTTTATGTTTTATGTGTTATCAGAGTATATAATAATATAATATAATATACTAATTTCTCTATTCTAATAAAAACTTTCATGTAGTTTTTTTCTAAAAAAAAATTGAATCATAAAACTTCCCGTAGTTGATTTCTAGTCTAATAGTATATGCCAAGTATAAGTTGTCCACCCAATTACCTACACAAAGGAAATAGTCATAGCGGGAAAATAATTTGGCCTCCCGCCTTCATAAAAAAAAATTAAAGAGTAAACTATAACCTTTGAATTACAAAATACCTATTTCAGATTTTCAGTCTCTCTTACGCCTCCCAGGTCTCCTCCACTAGCCCACTACTGTCAAGAAACCGCCTCTCAGCTTCTTCTGCTACTAGCGATCAATCAAGACAGATACGGCATACCGATACTCGAAGACAATCACAGGTCAGCTCTAGACTTAGAAGAACAATTATCTGTTTAGTTTATGTGCTTCTCGTTTCCTTTCTTTGGGTTTGAAATTGAGATTTTCCGATTATTGTACCAAATTCAGTCCAGAGACAAGAATCGGTCACCTCTCTTTCATGTCTTAACTAATTTTAACTAGTTATGGTAGATTGTGTATGAATGGTTTAATTCATCGATGTCATAACCTTAATTTTGATGCTTTATTCTTTCCAAGTACTATTTTTTTCAACACTGGAATTGATATGTTTGTTTTATCTTATAAGTTGCCTATAACCGATAGAAAGCACTTTGTGAGTTACAGATTCACAACACATCTTCCTTGATTAATTTAGCTAATATATCTTAATGTCTAGGTACACGGTTATGGACAGAAGTTGGATTAATGATAGAAAATTTTCATCAACATATGTTAATGGTGTCAGGCTTTTCATGAACTTTGCAAACCAAAATAATAAAAGGACTGATAAAATGCTAAAATGTCCTTGCAATGTTTGCAATAACACATTCTATAAAAACCCCCAAGAAGTTGAATGTGACTTGTGCACAAATGGATTTCGCAAGACATACATAAACTGGATTTATCATGGGGAACAACCTCCTATAGATCAGAACACTGAGAATGTTACAGATAATCTAGTTAATGATGACTGGGAATTCGATTATGGCGTTGAGGGCAACGACTTTGATGACTTATTAGATGATATGAGGGCAGCAAACCATGAAATCAATGACCATGAAGAAGACACAACAGGATTTCGTAAGCTTTTAGATGATGCTCAACGTAGCTTATATCCAGGTTGCAAGACTTCAGTATTGTCGGCAGTTGTGAAATTGTTGCATCTAAAGGTTCAAGGAAAATGGAGTAACAAATCTTTCACCATGTTGCTTGAGTTCATAAAGGGTATTTTGCCAGAGGGTGATATACTCCCTTCGTCTCTACATGGAGCTAGGAAGTTTCTCGTAGAAATTGGTTTGGGTTATGAAGAGATTCATGCTTGTAAGAACAACTGTGTGTTATTTTGGAGGGAACATGAGAAAGAGGTTGTTTGCCCAATATGCAAAACGTCAAGGTGGAGTAGTAGTGATGGTAGCAAGCAAGTTCCCCATAAAAAATTAAGATACTTCCCTCTAAAGCCAAGGTTGCAAAGACTTTTTATGTGCAGCAAAACAGCTTCAAAGATGAGATGGCACAAAGAAAAACGGGTAGAAGAAAAGGGTGTCTCGAGACACCCGGCCGATTCGCTGGCATGGAAGCATTTTGATGAGGAGTTTCCTGACTTTGCCAAAGATTCACGTAATGTCAGATTAGGACTGGCAAGTGATGGTTTTACTCCATGGACGAATCTGGGAAATTCACATAGCAAGTGGCCTGTCATAGTCACAGTTTACAATTTACCCCCATACGACTGTATGCAAACCCCATACATTATCATGTCCTTATTAATCCCTGGACCAGATTACCCGGGGCAAAACATTGATGTATACTTGCAACCATTGATTGAGGAGTTGAAAGAGTTATGGGATGGAGGTGTAGAGACTTATGATGCATATGGTAATGAAAAATTCCAAATGCATGATGTTGTATTATGGACTATTAGTGACTTCCCAGGTTATGGTATTTTGTCTGGTTGGTCAACTTCTGGTAACTTCGCATGCCCATGTTGTTTAGATGAAACAGACTCTACCAGATTAAGAACTAAGACTTGTTATATGGGGCATCGCCGCTTTCTACCTAGGAACCACCATTTTCGTAAAAATAAAGAAGACTTTAATGGTAAAGAAGAACGACGAGGAAAGCCAAGACAAATATCTGGAGATGAGATATTACAAAGGTTGAACCGGCTGAAAGATGTTTTTGGTGATCCTGGTAAGCATCAACCCTCAAATAGAAA
>JAYMSL010000436.1:0-24700 GCA_036897195.1 Plantago coronopus
TTTGTGTGTGGGGTAGCTTCCTTATTTGGTAATGGGTAAAGTTTTGTGGGACATCCAAAAATGGAAAGTGGGTAAAGTTTTGTGGGACGGAGGGAGTAGGTAACAACACAGGATATTCTTTTATTCATTATTCTCTGTTGAGGTTGGCATTCTGCATTATGAGAGAACAGAAATGTATTGATTTTAATTAATACCTGATTGATTCAGTGTTCAAGTTTAATATTTGGTTTGTAGTGTTAGTTAACAGCAACACACAAGAAATATATAGAACTACGTCATTCATAGATCCTGATACAAACATTCTGAGCTACTCTACTAATTGAGGTTGAGAGAGTCAGTCTTGCTATGTCTTGTATCTCTTATCTATGTCGGATATTTCTTATTAATAACGATTCACTCTATATAGGACTGTATGTGTGGTTAACTAGACTTGCTTTTGACATGTATGGCCTACTAGACTACTATCTTGTATAACTTGTTTGAAAATGTTGTGAGATCGATCATAATATTTTTTGTTAGATTGTTGATCTCGAATTTCCATACTTCTTTATAGTAATTTTTCATGTGTTGTCATCATCTTCATTCTACACTTAGGATTAATTGAAATTTAAGTTTCGTTTAACATTTTTCATGAGGAATCTTTGCTACATTTATTCCGTCATTGTTCGTTTGCACGTTTATTTTGGGCTGTGTCCCCCTTTTCTCATGACACAATAATGAATAATCTCATCGTATGCTCTCATCGTATTCCTTCAAGAGACATTGTTGAGAGAAAAAAACATTAGGATTAGAAAATCTCCAGGAAATTACTGTTGCTCTGATCAACTTACTCATTTTCATGACTTCATGTTGGTGCATGATAAAATGGGAATTGGATGCGTGGATAGTAGCAATACCAATACTAATATTTTTAGATTTGTACAACTACTATTCTTTATTATTGTAAAATAAAACCATACCATCATTTTCTTAATTATTATCTTCTTTCAATTGATTATCTAGCTCTTGTACGTATCAATCACATGGAGATTGAATTCTCTTGCCAATGAAATGTGTTACTTGTACTTGAGCTGCTTAAAACCTTTATATAAAGTCAAATATCACCAATTACATTTACTTATAAAGACGTAAAAATATATCTATGACAACTCTAAAAATTACAAACGGTAAACATAAAAAAGATGAAATTTTATGTAGTCAACTGGACTTGTAACCGATTCAAAAAAACAAAAAAAAGAAAAAAAATCTGGACTTGTAATCACTACGGTTGACTAGATATATTATTTCCAAGGAATTTGTGTCCCTAATCTACTACATGCACATGGTAATTTTTCACTAAGCTAATTTAAAATTTTAATTCGTTACGAGATTTTATGTTCTATGAAAATTGAAAGAAGAGAAAATATATTTAAATTAGAACGAACAACACGCGTAGCGTGTTACGCGATTTCTAGTTTTATATAAGCAGAATCCATTCAGGACAATATGCAACACTCATTCTTTCTTTCTTCATGCTCACCTTGTACTTCTCTTCTTCTTCCTCTTATTCTTACTTCTTCACTAAACCTTCAATAAATTCTTTCCTTTTAACCTTGTTTGTTCTTTGGTTGATCTACAATTCATAAGGTAATAATACATATATGTATATAATTCATTCTTGTTCATGCATATAAAATTTATGAACTAATTGTTCACCTTTTCACTTTTTTTTTCTTTTGTAGTGCAACAAAATTGAAGGTTCAAGATTCATAAGAAGGGTTGATGCAAGGAAGAAAACAAGATGTGGTTCAATTTAGTATCAAAGTCTATATATATTGTTGTAGATTAAATTAGATAGACAAATTAATGTTTATTAGCTACAATTTTATTTATGTACTATTGTTGCTTTGTAATTTTTATGGTATATATGTTGTATTGAATTTTAGTCAAAATATTGCTAATTTTAATTTATTAAAATTGTTGATTTGAGGCACCATACCATGTTTTTTTAGGCATTTTGGTTATTAATATCAATGAGATGAAGAATCAACAATAAAGAATATTATGTTCACTAATTGAAAAAGAAAAACACAAAATTGCAATTTTCAATTTTCTGCTATTATACAAAATTGCAGAAAAATTGCAATTTTTTGTTTTTTTTTTAAACTCGTATTTTTCATATAGGTAACATATTTGTCTTACCTAATGACAAATACCAAATATGTACATGAAGAATAGGTGAGAGAATAGTCTCACCACATGTTTAAGTATTATACTTTGTATTAATACATCAAACATGGGTAAGAAATATATGTTACCTATTCTTAAAATACAAATACGTATCTCAGTTGGAATAGGCAAGAGGTAGGTGTGGCCCAATATTAGGTAAGAAGAATCTGTGACCTATTTGTAAAATACAAATACGTATAGGGAAAAAGAATAGGTGAGAGAAACGTGTGGCCCTAAGTGGTGTGTGAGATTCTGGACTTTAGGTCACAGAATTCTCTCACCCAGGTTGTTATCCATCATTATTTTAGGTCACAGTGTGTGACCTAAAGTCTAATAGGTTACAAGCCAATAGGTTACACGAATGGGTCACACAGCTTTCTCACCTATTGAGTTTAGGTTACAAAAAATGGCTTTAGGTCACAAATTTTGTTTCTCACCCATTCCTCAATTTTTTAGTAGTGCTTTTAGGGTAATACTAAGGTTTATAAATGCATTCCAGGACTTTTTTTTTTGGGGTATGAGTTAGGATCAAATTATAGTGTTTTTTTATCAAGTCGGCTTTCTTATCGGGTCATTTTGGGTGGGTTGTTAATTTATGGGCACTATACGGGTCGAGTATACGGCTCTATATGGGATGAGTTTCTTTCTTCTTTTTTTTGAGGGTATGGGATGAGTTTCTTATCAGGTCAGTGTTTAGTTCAGTTCGGTTCAGAGAATTTCAGGTGAATTGATCGGATCCGGATACATTTGCATTTGATATCATTGTTTCATGATGAAATTTGATAGAGTCGTGTATAGTATAAAAACACCTCTGAACCTTTGAACTAAGTGAAGTCCTCGATCCGTTCAAGAATAATTATTCACTTTCATAACTTTGGACATTCCGTTAAAGTTGTATATTTTCATTAATGTACTAATTTTTTTGAATGTTTATAATAAATTTTTATATTTCCACTAACTCAATAAAATAAAGTGAAATTCACCATTGACTAATTCATTTTTGTGAACTACACCATCAATACATTACAAAATCTCCTAATGAGTTTTTAAGTTCAATTACTAGAAGCTCATACTTTACTAGGTTGTACAAATATATTACTCCCACCGTCCCAACTCATCTTCATAAATTCTGTTTTAATATGTATCAATCTCATTATCATATTTTTTATTTTAATTTGTTGAATCTCATTATTCACACCTTTATACGATATACATCCGGAAAAAAAAACCTTTATACGATATACAACTTCTCTCCTATATTTTTCATCAATGTATATACTCATTTTTTAGAAACGACATAGGGTGACTCGAACCTTTAACCTATTTGTTAGAGGTGAAGCGTATTTCAAATCGATCTGCACTTCGTTGTCCCAATCTATACTCTATTCCTAATTTTATATTCCATCTCATATTTTATTAAAATAGATGTTTCCAGACATATACGAAGAATATATTGGGATGGAGCTATGTTTTAAAAAACTGGAACCGGAGGTTATGCCGGCCACTCCCGAATCGAGGTTTAGTTGTGATTTTTCCGGGGTTGTGCTGGTCCACCCGCAATGCCGGATAACCGTTGAAGATCGAAAGAAGAGGTTTAACCGGTTCTACCGGGTGGTCGAACTTGAATTTTTAAACATTGGGATGGAGGGAGTATTTATATAAATTTGTATTCGAACTTGCTACTTCTTAACATCGAACTAATTATATTATTATATTATATATGCACGGGTAGGGTCAAGTGTTTAACCTCTAAAGTTAATTCTCGAATAAAGAACAATGAATTGATAAATAAAAGACACGTACACTAAAGAAAACAACAGATCATCACTTACCCCATGCCCCACAGGGAACGAGCATGTACATGAAAGAAAAACAGATCATTACGTATCCCACGGGAGAACAAACATGTATATGAAAGAAAAGAAAATATTATAGCGTGACCCCCTGAAAATAATTTTTTTGCGCAACCATTTATCTTGCAATAAGAATATGCAAGTCAAATTATTTTTATAATCTTAAAAATCCTATACTTTTTTTTTGAGATATTTAAAAATCCTATACTTAACATTCTATTTTTTTTAAAAGTTTAACTCACATATAATTCAATTATATCCGTCGATTTTTTGTGAACTAGTAAGAGAAAAGGGAAAAGCTGATTAGTTTAAAGGATTGGTAAATTACATCAAAGATCCATCCATCGTCATCAGAAATTAAGACCCATTATCACAGCACAACCCATCTCTATTGCTTCCAAATCTCCGTTTTCACAGTTAGATCGACCTTCACCGATCGGGCCGGCCTCCGAGCGGAGATGTTTAAGTTCCTCAAAGGAGTGGTGAGCGGATCCGCCACAGGCCTCAAGGATCTGCCCTACAACATCGGCGAGCCTTACTCCTCTGCCTGGGGCTCCTGGGTGCACTGTCGTGGAACCTCCAAGGTTCCTTTTCTCAATTCCACCTCTTACTTTTCATAAGCTACTCGTATTCGATTTCTCCATTATTTCATGTGTACAGCTGTATTCTGGTAGATCAGCTTTGTTGAGTGCGTTGCTAGTTTCTGATTTTGCTTTCAATTGGCATTTATTATTTGGTGATTTTCTCAGCTGGATATAGTTGTACAGTCTGCGTTAGGATTGGCAATGTTTGTATGTGCTAGGAGTAGCAGAAATTGGATCTATGTTAAAGTGCTGGCAGTTCTCATTTTCTGATATTTGCTTCTGATATTTGCTCATGTTCGACTGGTTTGATCTCTCGAAATTTCATTTGAGTAATTGTAATTTACTCATATCAGGTTCATGCATAGATTGTTTGCTTAGGGCATTCTCATTTTCTGATTTTGATTTAGTCTGGATGGGTTGATGCTGATGAAATAATCAATTAGAATTTATGAGCTGGTATTATTTTGATGATTTGATCAGATTGATTTTGTCATATTCTGACTTAGGTAGTGCTGGCAAATGTTTAATTAAATTTATTATTTGCTTCTGCACCCCTATAATAAATTTCTAGAGTGTTTAGATTTACTTGTTTAGCATTTGGTTCTCTATCATTGAGCAGAAATTTGCTGTAAGCTAAAAACGTCAAACTTTTGTTGCTTAAAGCACCTAGAAACAGGAAAGGTTAAATAGTGATAAATAAAGTAAATTGTAGCTACTCAAGGGATTATGGGTATCATGACCGAACAGTAGAATGTTGCGTAACCTTGCATTTCAAATTATATACCCCTTTTTTCTGCGTAAACTCATTTTAAATTTATTTTTTTAAGGCTTAAGCAAGTGAAATTCAATTTCAATAAGCATTTGCAGATACGACCTCAGTCATTACTAGATAAACTAGCACTCCCCCTTCCTGGAATGTGAGCTGAGTCATTGTGATTATGTTCTAGTTTATTTGGTATTTTCCAGTCATCTTCATGGAATACCGATACGATATGAGGCTTAATGTTTCTTTCCTAACTATCTTTCATTTGTTCAACAGGATGATGGCTCTCCTGTATCAATATTTTCGCTTTCGGGTAATAATTTCAATGATGGACATTTAGCTGCTGGTCGTAATGGTGTCAAACGTCTTCGAACGGTAAGCTTCATGTGGATGCAGTTTTAATTCATGGGTGAAAATAATTCGTATCTGTAGGTGGGCTTTGTTGGCTGCTGCAAATCAAGTTTCTATAAACTAACACTTCAAATATATGATTATGTTCTTCATCTTTCTTTCTCCTGTATGATCCATCCAAAATCGGAGTTGTGTGCTATACACTATTGTGCTTCTTGTTGATTGGCTTCTATGTAAATGCCTTGCGTTTTCTAAGTAGGTCTACTTTATGCACCTGCAGACTGCAATGACTGACCAGAATTTTGGTTTTCTGTAATTTCTTTTGTTACAAAATTTATGATGTATCAAAAGATATTATGACTTTAGACTTGGTGGTTTACTAATAACCTTACCAAATAATCATTGTTGCTCGAGTCCATTCAGATATAGTCCATAAGTCAATATATACAATATCAAGTTTTGTGGCTGCTGCAAAGCAAGTTTCTAAAATCTAACACTTCAAATAACTGATTATGTTGTTTATCTTTCTTTCTTCCGTATGATCCATCCAAAATTGGAGTTGTCTGCTGTACACTATTGTGCTTCTTGCTGATTGCTTCTATGTAAATGCCTTGCGTTTTCTAAGTAGGTCAATTTTATGCATCTGCAGACTGCAATGACTGACCAGAATTTTGTTTTCTGTAATTGCTTTTGTTACAAAATTTATGATGTATCAAAAGATATTATGACTTTAGACTGGGTGGTTTACTAATAATCGTACCAAATAATCATTGTTGCTCGAGTCCATTCAGATATAGTCCATTAGTCAATATATACAATTTTAGACTTTTAGTATTTACGTTTTGTTTTGAGATTGACAAAATCCTCTGGGCAACTAGTTTACATCAGTTTCAAAATGATTTGCATTAACACTTTCAGTATGTTGACATCAATGATGCTGTCCTTTTAAAAATGGGAGGGGGCGGGGGGAGGGATTTATAGCTCATTACACATTCAAATCGAGGGTGATCTTAGCCTCGAGCCACAGTTAACAATTGATCACACTTGAATATGCAATAGGTTATATATTATGTGGCATACCCCTTTTACTTATATATCTGTGCACCAAGCGAAGTTCTGAACTGAAAGGGTGAAAGCTTTCTTATCTTATTCAGGTCAGGCATCCAAATATTTTGTCATTTCTCCACAGCACTGAGGCTGAGAGTTTTGACGGCGCTACTACAAAGGCGACCATCTATATAGTGACTGAGCCTGTTATGCCACTTGCTGAAAAGATCAAGGAATTGGGGTTGCAGGGCAGTCAAAGGTACAAGCACCTAAAATTTGTCTCTCTCTGCTTTAAAGCTAAATGAATTATTGCTTCTGATGCTCTGCATTTCCATAAAACTTCTTTTGCAAACTTCCTCGCAGCAGCTTGTTATATAAAGTTGAATAATTTGGTGTATTAGTAATAGTTCATGAGTTATAGTTTGTTCACAGCCCATAATCTCATTGGCCGTATTGAGCCCATCTGTCTTAGTAGTTGTGTCATGTGTGTAATGTTGTTCTCTTGTTTGTCTGGCTGTTTAAACACTAACTATGTTATTTTTCTTGTGCCAGGGAAGAATATTTTGCTTGGGGGCTTAACAGGATAGCCAAAGCAGTGAGCTTCTTGAATAATGATTGTAAATTGGTATGAATCTAAACTCCAATTTGCTAAAACATCTTTTTTTTTAAAAAATATATAGGAGAGAGCATACCTTGTGGAATGGTTGTCCAACATATACTACTCCATCTGGTACCAGAGATTATTGTATACATGCACCTCTTAAATATATAAAGTATATAATCACATATCATAAACATATGATTAGCTTTTTGTGCCAGTACATTATGGTTAGCTTTATGCGAGCTGTACCACTTCTCATTTTATTTTTATCTCGTTCTCATTTTATCATTCAGGTTTTAACTGTTAATTGCCACTTTGGCTGTTTTAGGTCCATGGCAATGTTTGTATGGCTAGTGTTGTTGTCACCCCAACTCTGGACTGGAAACTCCATGCATTTGATGTTCTTTCGGAGTTTGATGGGAATAACGAAGCTTCAACTGGACCCATGCTTGTAAGTTTTCAACTTGTGCTCATGTTTTCAGTAGTGCTGGAAAAGTTTATTATGTATGCGTTTAACAAGCAAGTGAAATGTGAATGATGCGGACACTATATGTTGAAAACTTATGAAAATGTAAAGTGCTTGATGCATTACAATCAATCAAACATTGGAGCGAATCATTGTTCGCGATGTCTTGTAGTCATTCATCTTTCTCAATTTAGCGTTAATTTAAATGGAAGATAATGCGGAACAAGTTCTGGTTCTGCTTCAGTAATTTTCGCTACATCCACTCTGCTCTCCATTTACTGGTCTAGTGGTAGACTTTCCATTAACCCTTTTATTTTTTGACACAGCAATATGAATACCTGATTGCTCCTCAATACAAACCAAAGGAGTTGTCCACGTCTGACTGGGCTGCTATCAGAAAGTCGAAGCCATGGGCTATTGATTCGTGGGGATTGGGTAAGTTTGCATTTTTTTTACGCCTTAACCCGCAAGTAAAGCTTTGTTGATTACTTGCCATACTTTCGCCAATTGTTTCGGACTATTTTGAAAACAATTGTCCGCACTGTTAGTTTGTCTTTATCAAATTCCACAAAAATAAGATGAATTAAGAAATCTTTTAGATAACTGAGATCGGCAAGTGGCAACTGAATCTTGGCACAGAGGTAAACAGAAAGAGGACCGAGTCGATTTTGCCAACTTAGTGAACACCGAACCGAACTTCTAGAAAGAAAGAAAACGAAGAGGGGAAATTCAAACATACTTGCATGTCTTTTCTTGTTTCTTTAAAAGATTTACGAGGATATGTAATATGTTATTGATAGAAGTTCTATTCCAGTGTCAGTAACTAGCTATTAGGGATGCAATTTCCTATGGAACAGGAAGCCAAAAGGGGTTAAAAAAAAAGAAGCAGAAAAAGGAAAATTATAGGAATAATTTCTTTTACTTAGATGTCTTCTTATTTTTCTTTATAGCGAAGACTATAATACTTGCTACTGTACTGTAACTTTTTGCTGATTATTCATTGATGTGGAAATTGGTAGGGTGTCTAATTTATGAACTCTTCTCGGGAATGAAGTTGAGTAAATTTGAGGATTTGAAGAATACTTCTGGCATACCAAAGGTGATAATATTTACTTCAGTTTGTCTGGATTTTGTCCCTATTGCAAGGCTTTCTGCTACTGATTTTGTTCGATCATAGTTCCTTTCATGGAGCTTTAGATTCTTCGCCATGTTGATTTTTTTTAATTGTCCTGTTCCAGTCTCTACTTCCCGATTATCAGCGTCTCTTGGGGTCAGATCCTTCCCGCAGGTTGAATTCATCAAAGCTCCTGGAAAATAGTGGTGAGTTTAATTGAATTTTGACTCGACGGGGTAGAAATTTTGTGACGGCCTACAAAGTGGTTTTGTTAACTGCGTACTGTATACTATTTAGTATATTATTGCAATTTGCACACGGGGTACCATTATTGTGCTTTCGTTATTGTCTGTTTTCCTGTTTTATTTTTGTTATATTTATCAAAGTTTAACCTCAACATGTTTTAACTGAATTGGCAATGGGTTTCTTGCCCAAAGGATCTTTTTTTAGTATTCATGGTTCCTCTTATTTGGTACCATTTTCTCTTGCATGAAAGAATCTAATTTGGTGTCATCTGTCAAGCCAACCATTTACTTTCTTGGCTCATGCTGCTGGTTTTTCTTTCTCTAATAAGCTTTCTCGCAATTGCAGAGTATTTTCACAACAAATTGGTGGAAACCATACAGTTCATGGACATTCTTACATTGAAGGACAGCGTGGAGAAGGACAACTTTTTCCGCAAGCTTCCAAATCTAGCGGAGCAACTTCCGCGTCAGATAGTACTTAAAAAGGTATGTATCTCAAGATTGTTTACCTTATACTCTACCTGAATGTTCTTTTTGTCGCATTAATTTCTATATCTTACAGTTACTTCCATTGCTCGCGTCTGCCTTGGAATTTGGTTCAGCTACTGCACCTGCTTTAACCGCATTGCTGAAGCTTGGTTCATGGCTTTCAACAGAAGAATTTAGTCTCCAGGTTATTATGTTCACATCTCAATGAGACATATATTCTAATCATGTATGTTCGAGTCCATCAACGTATATTCATGTGTTGCTAAACTCTGTTTTGTTGTATGGTAGGTGTTGCCAACAATTACCAAACTTTTTGCATCCAATGATCGGGCTATTCGTACGAGTCTTCTTCAGCATATTGATCAGTATGGAGAGTCATTAACTACGAAAATCGTGGACGAACAAGTATGATATCATATTTGTTGGACATAGATAACCATTCTTTTTTATACCTTGATTGATGCATATATTTACAAATACATAAATAATGGTGCGTTATGTTTTTGTGTTTGATACTAAGGTCTATCCTCACGTTGCTAATGGGTTCTCAGACACCTCTGCTTTTGTACGGGAGCTAACTCTAAAATCTATGCTTGTCCTGGCTCCTAAGGTAATTGCCTTTGACAGTCTCATATCTTTTTGATGAACTGGCTTTATTAATTATCTAATAAATCTTTAGGATGCTTCTTCAAAGATGTGTGATTAAATGTAACAGTTTTGACTTGATGTCACAATGCCTTATCTCTTGGTTCTGTAAAGGGTTATTTTGGTTGCATTAGCAAACTCACGCACACACAACCCACTCCAAATGTACAGCAATCTCTTTAACACTTGGATTGTACCTTTGGGACCTCGCCCTAAGAAAGTGCTGTTTCGCCGAGGTTGTTCTTGAATCTGGCATTTAGGATTCTTATCCTTTATTCTTATTTAGGCAAATGACCAACAATACATTTTTCCCCGGAAACTTATGTCAGCTGCTTAGATCTGTAGTGTAGTAGTTAGCGAAATTGAGGTTTGAGAACTGTAATTGGAGTTGATGTGTTTCAGAAAGATGCTTCTTGGCAATAAAAGTTGGTCTTTGATGTTGCGATTGACTTTACATTTAGTCAAGTCATGGTTAGTTTGATCAGAACTATTTAATTAAGTCTCTGATGGATTTGTTTCCTTCAATTTTTTATTCACAGCTTACTCAGCGCACTATAGCAGCATCGCTCTTGAAGTTCCTCTCAAAGCTTCAGGTGTGTTCTTTCTACAAATATATTACTTAAACTTGTCATTTTTGGCAACATATGTTATTTTATGCCATACAGTTTTTGGAGTGCCTGTAGGAAAGTTCTTTAATTTCTTATTTGATATAGGTGGATGAAGAACCGGCAATCAGAACCAACACTACCATTTTGCTTGGAAACATTGCAAGTCACCTTAATGATGGGGTAGGCACTTTGTGGTCCTTACCGCCCTTTTGTGACCTCTTAAAACTTGTAATCTCATTCGTCCAAGTGTTCCTATAATCAATGTATTCTTGCAATATAGACCAGGAAAAGAGTCTTGATAAATGCATTCACTGTTCGAGCTCTGCGTGATACATTTCCTCCTGCTAGAGGAGCAGGTGACTATTTTCTTTGCCTTATGATTTCGATTTAGCCTCTTGATTGGGACCATCTGCCTCAAGACCTCCCAGAAGACCCTCATATGAAAGCTTATTCACTGTCACTGCCACTTAAAGAAGTTTCTCTCCTCTCTGCCAGGTATTAGGGCCTTGTGTGCGACTAGTGCCTACTATGATGTCACTGAAATTGCAACTCGGATATTACCAAATGTTGTCGTCCTGACCATTGATGGTGATAGGTATGCTTTTAAGCTTTATGCTTTACTTTTTATTTATCCATGTATCATTTTCATCATGCCCATATCAAATGGAGCCAAAGATTCACATTTGTCCTTTTGGGAGATCTTTTGGACTAAAAAAAGTGACTCTGAAGATCTGCCCCGCCCTAGGTACCCTGCTGGTTGCGGGAGCCTCTCTGTAGGCATTGAGTAACGATAATGAAGATGATGATATGTATGATTTCTGTCGTGTCTTAATCTTTAGTGGCATCGTCTTGTCCAGGAATTTGTTTTTGTTTTCCTGTCTCGTTGCTCTTTCCTTTTTCAACCCAAACATATCATCCTTGTGAAGTCCTGTGTAGTGTTCGTGGATTACATCTCCAACTGAAGCTTCATTTGGTACTGGCACTCAGGATGATGTAAAGACAAAAACTGATACTGCTATAGTACCACTGGATATTTGTGAAGTTCGATACTATGTTTGGCATAATGAGAGTGGCAAGAAGAGGACAAGCGATGTGTTTCCTAAAAGTTTACACCAATAGTAGGATGTAGCATCAATCAATTTGCTATCATATGGTTTTTGGATATTCCTTCCAGTAGTAATAAAATTCTGATGTATTCTTCTGAAATAAGAGGATTTCATGGTTTGTGATCGACCATTCCTTGTCTGTAATCCTTCCTCTTCCTTACCCACCCCCTCGGGGCCTTAATTCATCCCTTTTCCCGGACTTTGCTTTTGCTGTTGATGCCTCTTATGGACACTTTTCCAGATCCTTTTTGTGTGTTACTGATTTCTTCGTCTACCCAGAATGCATACATGCGCTCCCAGTTCATCTTGACTAATGGAATAGCTACCTTTTCTTATTGGTGACCGTTTCACTGTGGAACTTTCCAAATATTGACTTTTTGTTCTTCTGTATGTAGCAGTCACTAAATTTAACTTGCAGACTTGGTATTTGAGATGCACATTCTTTTATTATTCGTTGGGTTTGTTGTTCCTTCCCCTCTATATTTGTTCTTCCCTGGGGTTGTTGTGCCTTTTAACCAGTGATTGGCGACTGAAAAGATATTATGTTGCTTTATTCAATTTGTTGCTTTTCTTAATGGTGTGCTGTCTGTAGTAGTGAAGTTTTTTAAGTCTTGCATTTATAATTTGGCCAATTGCTTGTTCTGTCTTACAGTGACGTCCGATTGGAGGCATTTCGAGCTGTTGAACAGTTCTTGCATATCGTGAAACAACATCATGAGAAGGTGAGATGGGAAATTATTTTTTATGCTTGGTGAATGGAATTTAGAATTCTTTCGGTACTTGATTTCTAACTTCGAGAGGAATTCTAGTGATCCTGGATTATACATAGCATTCTTGTATAATTTTTGTTTCGGCTGGATTATTTCCCTGCTTGAATTCTCTCATTTTCTTCCATTGAGCACTGACCCGTACTTATGTGTCTCTACAGACAAGCAACGGGGATGCTTCAGATTCTGGAGGCACAGGAATTTCATCCATACATGATAATGCAAGTTTACTCGGGTAGGTTGAGTTAAATGTTTGTCCTTTTCCTTTTTATATGTTTATGAATCCCAGATCCTAATTTATTTCACTTCTTTTCATCCACACTGTTAAGAAATGCGATGGACATGATACTCTATTATCTTATTTACTTGGTTAGTTGGTTTTAACTACCATGTGAAGAAAGCATGTTACAGAAAATTGAAGGATGTCAGGGTTCAGTTAGTTGTAAATAAAAGCTGATCAAGGAAATATGTACTCCACTACCTTGATAGCTAGCAAAACCACAAATACTTGGTAAAATAATAAAAAGAGCCAATGGTTCCCTGCTTTGGCTACTCTAGGAAATGGACAAGCAACACGTACATATACATAATTCTCTAACTTTAGTGCAAAAAGAAGATACAATGAAGAACTGTTACATGCACCCAACACACTTGTAAATACAACTGATAGGGCAAATACTTCGCGAGGTTTAACTATTGGTGCCTTAAAAGGATTTCTTAAAGACAAATAAACTTTTGATTGTTTGAGCTTCAAATGCTGAGAGTAAATTGATCATTTTTGCTTTGCTCCTTCCATTGTGTAAATAATCTGTAAGCTGCAAAATTTTATATCTTATTCTGTTGTGTACTTGTGTCTGTATAAGCCATTCAAATGAAATCATTGTATGTAGAAAGGGTCCAGTCTCACTGTAATGGATTAATATGATACAGATGGGCCATGAGCTCTTTGTCTCTGAAAGGCAAACCCTCCGAACAAAGTACACTTGCTTCATCAGCACCTCTGGCTTCAACTGCATCCGCTACTAGTTCAGGTGAATGTTGTCCATATTCCTTTGCCTTCTGGTTCTTTCCTTCCTAACTCGGCTTACTCTCCTTTTCCTTTATTGTTCTGGGAGTTAATATGTTTTGATACTTAACACTGAGAACTGGGACTGTTGAGATGCCACTTTTCAGTTTCTAAGAAATTGGATGTACCCTCTCATATTTTGGCTAATAACCGGTTGCTAGGGGGTAGGGGGAATGTAATATTTGAAAATCGAGGTGTGGCGTGTGTAATTAAACCCATGAGCGATGGGGTTGAGAGTAACCTCCTAAATTTGTGTATAGTAACTTACGTGGGAATATTGCATATACAATTATGATCCTCTTGAAACAAGGTCAGTGATTATTTCCTTCCCCATGGATCAGCTTGATCACTGACGTATATCTGTGATAACTACAGTGACAGATAGTGTGGATATCGCACCTGTGCGTGTGAGTTCAACGGCCAGTTTAAATAATTTGACTGACCATGCTCAGCCGGATTCCCCTGTATCAACTGATGGATGGGGAGAGTTAGAAAATGGCACTCATGATGATGCCGACAAAGATGGTTGGGATGATATTGAGCCACTAGAGGAGGCAAAACAATCTGCTGTCCTTGCAAACATCCAAGCAGCCCAAAAACGGCCTGTGTCACAGCCAAAACCACAAGGTAAGTACTTTCATCGTTTTCTTTTACCGTTAACGTTCTTAAATAGGGTCTGATAGTCCTGTTTTAGTCAAATCACACATAAAGTGGGTCGTCATAACAGTCTCTTCAAATATCCTTCCCAAATAGTATCATTGAGTTACCTCCTTAGTCCTTCCTATTTTACATGAGCACTTGAACATGCTCCCTGAGTTGTAGGGTTGATATATTTTTCTAAACTTTCCACAGTGACTATACCTGATTTTCTTTAATAGAATTTCATCTTATGAGTTTTGTTACGTTTGTTCAGTTTCAAGCTCTAGACCAAAGAGCAAAGCATGGGTGAATAAAGAGGAGGATGGCGACTTGTGGGGCAATCCTGCACCAAGGTCAGCATCAAAACCTGCGACCGCAAAAGCCAGCAAAGCAGCTACTGATGATGATGACCCTTGGGGTTCAATCGCTGCCCCAATTCCAAAATCATCATCCAAGTCATCATTGAACGTGAAATCTGGTGCTGATGACGATCTTTGGGGTTCCATTGCAGCTCCTGCACCCACGACTGCTGCGCCAAAGCCCTTTTCATCACGAGGAAGAGGTGCAAAACCTGCTGCACCGAAACTGGGTGCGTCAAGGATAAACAGAACATCATCCGGGATGTAAAATAGATACAACACCAGGAAGCACATTTAGGGAAAGTTTTGTATATTATTTCCTCATTTGAAATTCTTCTAAACCGTAATTGTAAAAAACTTTTTCTCACCAGATATGAGAGCGTGATGTATTCGCTATGAAAGCTAAAAACAATTGACTATAATGGGGTTGTTGTTTAATTACATATATCTACAAGAGCTGATTCTTTCTCCATAGAAAACTACAGTAGTCATTCTTTGTTCACTGGATATCATTGTAGTTATAAAGTTCAGGTTTTTATTCACATTCTTTCTGTACTTGTCTATTTGATGTTTCAGGGTTTCTTCTTTCCAACATACTTTTTGGTACTTTCCAACTGTTTTCTGTACGCTAACGGTTGTTCGTGCCTGCTTACACGATTTGAATCGATTTATACTGTACGTCTATTAGTATTTATTTTATTTTTTGTGCTTTTAATTTCTTTGAAATGGATAGTGCTAGATTAGTATATCTAACTTCTGAGTACTGACTTCTGACTTCTGAGTATATCTAAAGTGACGTATTTTCATGTAGTAAGCTGTATGCGAGTCGTGAGAAGGTGTTATCGTGCTTACCCCTAAAGATCATATAAAACTGTACGAGGAAGCAGCTGCGCTCTTTTACTCTCCCGAACTGAAAATGGTTATTCTGGTTTCAGAACCTAAAGGTCCTAAACCATCAGCTCCCATTAAGGTGGATTTTAACAATAGCACCCGTTGATTGGGATTTTAAGAATAACAGCCCCGTTGATTGTTAACGGCCACAATTAGAATTTTTTGATTCTTTTTATTTGAATTTTTAAAATGGGGCTGTTATAATTGTTAAATATGGTAACAGGCTGCTTAACATTAACAGTCCCTTTGATTGTTTTGATTTTGTTTTTTAAATGGGTCTGTTATAACTTATAACCGGTAAATATGGTAAACAGACCTAATTAACGGGGCTGTTACATTAACAGCTCCAATGACAATTCAAAAAACAAATCTAATTGTGGCCGTTACAGTTCAAAACAGGAACCGCCCGGGTGCAGTTCCGGTTCCAGTGTTTTAGCAGCATAGAACCGGAGGTTTTGGAACCGAACCGCCTGTTCCTGGAACAGGTCAGGGTGGGGTCTTCGTAATTTTTGAAAATTGTGGAGTGCAAATGAAATGTCAAATTAACGTAAGGGCCTACATGTAAAGTCCACTGTAACAAGGCTGCACGATTTAAGCCCAAACTTCATGCACATTTCACTTCAAGATTTGTTCAGTTGTTGCTTCAGTCTTCACACATGCTTGATGAAACAACCTCTTCACATATATTAAGAATTGCGTGAAAAATTAAGTTCCGATAGATAGAGAACACACTACTGCGTCACAGGCTTGAACAGAGTGGAAAAATTAAGAAATGGAAGGGAAGTGGTGGTTATGGTGGTTCGGTTTGTTAGCGGTTGCCATAGGCGGAGCAAGCGGTGTCAATGTGACATACGACGGAAGGTCGCTGATTCTTGACGGGCAGAGGAAGCTTTTATTCTCCGGCTCGATTCATTATCCTAGAAGCACCCCTGATGTAAGTTTCATATGAGTACAATTCCACTTCATATGTTCTTGATCTTATGTTAATGTATATATGTTCCTAAATATTAGAACTTTCGAAACAATCATGTATATCATATATACGTGTGTAGTCCCACCACCATCCTCTTCTAACTTCAAATTCGGGTCTCTTCCTGATTAGCTTAGTGTGTAAATATGCTGATTTGATCCATAATTAGGAAGCAAATTGATATTGAGAGAATCACGCAGTATAAATATTTTTGCACCACATCACGTCACGTTTTGTTTTTTTTTTTTTTTTTCAATTTAATAATTTTGTTTAATTTTTGTATTTTATATTGCTTAACTTAATTAGTTTAAGCTAATTCGTTGAGATTTCAAACTCTCTCGTCTATGCCCTTTGAATTTGTGTACAAAGTGCGAGGAGAATAATTATTTATTGTATATATATGGTTTTAATGCATAACTCGAAATTTCTTGAAAACTACATTTACATGGTGTTCGCGTAACGTTTTCCCAACACACATGCGATTTAGTTAATTACTAGTTCAGTGATTAAGGCGTGCAAATTATTCAGAAAGTAGAAATTAACGACAAAATTAAGTGTTCTCCATATATTTCATGTTTTGCCAAAAATGCACTTACGGGATGTCCATCTAAAATGCAAGCCCAAAATTCAACGTGCGTACTATAATTGGATGATTAATTTCCTTGAAAACCATTGTACTTTTTATTGATGATATAGCAGAAAATTACCCAACTATAATTATCATAGTAATTAATTTGAGATATTTCAACACGACATTATAGTAACCTTTTTTTTTGTTTTAATGTACAATGCATGTTTCTAATTTGTTACACCAATGACTTATTTCATAATTATCTCATAACTTCTAATTAAACGGAATTTTCTACTATCAAATTTGATTAATACAGAATGAGATGATCCAGATTTATTCATACTACTTTAAAAATTGGGATTCAAGGTACACCTAAATCTGATATGAGATTAAATATGATCATTATGATAAAATAGAACATCGCAAATATTGTGTGTTGATCATATATTATAACACCTGATGAGGATTAGTGAACAACATTTCTTATATGCAGATGTGGCCGGCTTTGATAGCAAAAGCCAAAGACGGTGGGTTAGATGTAATTGATACTTATGTATTCTGGAATCTTCATGAGACACAGCCCGGACAGGTACTTTTGCCGTTTGTCTCGTCAAATTTTATACATTTATTACTGTAAACTAAATGCAAATGACTAATACTAATGTTTATGGAAATGTTTTTCAGTATGACTTCAGTGGAAGAAGTGATATAGTGAGATTTATCAAAGAAGTCCAAGCTCAAGGTTTATACGTTTGCCTTCGAATAGGTCCTTTCATTGAGTCCGAATGGTCCTATGGGTATGTTATATATTCAGTGTACTAATGTTACTTGCATCAAGTCTTTTCTTATGTCGATGATCACGATGCAAAATTCCATACATTAAACTTAAATATTAGGTATACTACACTTAAAGTTTACTCGTGTAAAATGATATCACCTAATGCACTACTTTTCAGTATAAAATATGATAAATTTGAATTATATTTCTCTTAAGGGTAACTAATTAAGTTTTCATGATGCAGTGGTCTCCCATTTTGGTTGCACGACGTTTCTGGTATTGTATTTCGCTCAGACAATCAACCATTTAAGGTAACTATAATGTATACTCGTAAATTTTAGAAATGAAGGCGTCATCTCATAAAATTTATTTCTAGGAATTAAAGATGATTCAAATGATATATGGAGTCCTGAATATCTTTACACGTTGTATGAATATTTAACATTAATCACACTATACTACAAAATATATAGACAAATTAGCATCAACTAATTCGCCCAATTCACCGCACAACACGAAACAAGATTGAGGGATTGTAGTTGTACCTGCTCCATCACAGATTGTACCTTACGGTTATGTTGTTGTACAAAACAGAAGTAACTGATGTCTGCTATACACTAGAGTTCATGCATTTCTTTACTTCTTCAACAATTCTAAAACTTCCACCTTCTGTTATCTCGAGTCAAATGTACAGTTCGGTTTCTGATTTCGACACACTATTTTCATGTGGCAGTTTTACATGCAAAATTTTACGACAAAGATAGTGACGATGATGAAGTCGGAGCAGTTATATGCTTCACAAGGAGGCCCTATTATACTTTCTCAGGTACAAATATGCTCTCCTTATCCATATTTATTTCGTTAAGTAAATTCATTTCGAGAATTTAGTGAAAGAAATTGAATGCATTGATTTAATTGCTTTCTGCAGATTGAGAATGAATACCAAATGGTGGAAGCAGCTTTTCATGACAAGGGCCCACCTTATGTCCGTTGGGCTGCAGCTATGGCAGTCGGCCTTGAGACCGGTGTTCCATGGGTCATGTGCAAGCAAGACGATGCACCGGATCCCGTGGTAACTCAAATATGTCTGACATCTCCCTTAATTTTTGTTACCAATCTAAATTAGGAACATTGCAGCCAGAGACAGTCCTGGAAAACATAATTCGAAAAACGGCAGCGTACAGTTGCTGTCAATTAAAAAGTACAGCAATGCTGTTTCTGAACGTGCGCTGCCGTTTTTAGAAGCATTTTTTTCCAGGAAGGTAACGACTTGTACTTTTCCTACTGATATAGAGGATCAAACGAGTCAGACCAATGGTGAACAAACTTAAAATCTGTTCTTGATTTGAGACTTCGAGTCCAGATGGACCAAGGTTGAACTCATTTCGACCCTGTCAAGTTGAGTGTTCACAACCACCTGATAAAATGTGGATGAATTTGGTTTTAGATTAAAGTTGAATACTTGGTCTTGAGGAGTTGAGGTCTTGACCCTAACCCGACATATGAAATCTGTAGATCAATGCCTGCAATGGGATGATGTGTGGAGAAACATTTGTAGGACCAAATTCACCAAACAAGCCAGCCATTTGGACAGAAAACTGGACACATGCGTAAGTTATAGCTGAAATGATTGCAAAATGACTCCATTTTTCTGCGCCAGTATTATACATCATGATATATAGCTGATTTGCATTTGCAGATTTTTCCAAGTAAAGTCATTAGAAACTTGCTTTTTTCCTTTTTGCAGTTATGACTCGTATGGCACTACTACAAGAGTTCGATCACCTGAAGACATTGCATATCATACAGCTCTATTTATAGCCAGGAAGAACGGTAGCTTCATAAATTATTATATGGTGAGCATGCATATTACGTGAAAGCCTAAAAACTAGTTTATCAGTTAGTTGATTTGATAGACCAGAGTATCAAAGAAAATGTGAATCGAGAAGTATAATGTACAAGACATTAGTCATGGGCACTCATATAGTCAGTTTCCTCTTCCAAACAGTTTCATGGAGGAACGAATTTCGGAAGAACTGCATCAGCCTTCGTACTGACCAGCTATTATGATCAGGCTCCCATTGATGAGTATGGTATGTGTAAGCACATAACATCAAATCCACAATCTCTGAAGAAAACTACTAGTAATTGATCATCTTTTTCAAAAATTTGTAGGTTTAACCAGACAGCCAAAATTTGGACATCTCAAGGAGTTACATGCAGCAGTAAAGCTAAGTTCAAATGCCATACTTTACGGGGCGAAAACTTATTTGTCTCTGGGTGCACTCCAGGAGGTAGGTTCTAATTTTTCAATGTTTTTGTTTTAAAGAATTCATTCACTTGTGATCACTATCCAGTGCAGTTATTTGGTTCTTTCATCTGACTCATTTCTCGATACAGGCCTATGTGTACAGTGGAGATTCAGGAGAGTGTGCAGCATTTCTTGTGAATACTGATGGTCAAAACAGTGCAACCGTATTGTTTATGAATGCAACATACGAACTGCCTCCAAAATCGATTAGCATATTGCCGGACTGTAAAACTGTGGCATTTAATTCAGCTCAGGCATGTTTTGAAACCTTATTACTCATGCTAGAATATGATAAGGATCCTCAAGAAAACTTTGTTCTTCTGAAACAGGTTGTTACACAATACAATGCAAGATCAACGCAACCAGCCATGATATTAGACTCAAGAGACGCGTGGAGCGAATGGAATGAAATTATTCCTAGTTTTACTGATAGTTCAGTGAGGTCGGACGTATTGTTAGAGCAGATGAACACTACAAAAGATACATCTGATTATCTGTGGTACACTGCCAGGTAAATGAACATCATACTGTATCTGACATGTAAACTTCATAGTACATATGTTCTTGTAATGAAGCTTGTTAGACGCTCACAACAGCCTGCCAATTGCAGTTACACGAAATTCAATGACTCAATGGATGTGCTCACAGTGCAGTCGCTTGGACATGTATTACACGTGTTTGTCAACGGATTACTTGTTGGTAAGACCTTCATCTAACAATAAGATATAAAGTCCAAATTTGGTGCTTTTCTGTATTAGGCATTTAATTTACTCTGCTTGAAGTTCTATATGCTCTCTGTCAACAATCTGAAAATACTACAAAATATACATTCCATAAGCTTGAGCTAAACAAACTTATTTTGACTGTGAAACAAAGATAACAAAGACTAAAGAGAATAACTGTATAAGTAGGAAGGCAACATCAAGAAGGGTGATCTTATCTATTCCATTGAAAAACACTGACATACTTGTCGAAAATTTGAATTTTAAGGTTCTATGCACGGGAGTTTAGCGAATCCAAGTTTCAACTTGAACATCACCATTCCTTTACGCAGTGGAGTCAACGACATTTCCTTGCTCAGTGCTATGTTTGGTCTAAAGGTATTATGCTAGACGCATTGATAATTTAAGGTCCATTACCTTTACAAACTTGAGATACAAAATAAACAGCCTTTTCCATTTCAAATATAGGATTCTGGGGCATATCTAGAACGAAGGTCTGCAGGACTGAGAATGGTGAGCATTCAAGCAAATCAAGTACTTGAAAATTTGAGCAATTATCCATGGGGATATCAGGTATAAATGATTTTGGTTGAGATTGTTTTCCATTTAATTGAAAAGTTCTTAAAACAAAATTTGCAGCTAGCAGCTTGTGAATGTATTAGCTTAGCTATAGTTCCCTGATACATGGATCAGTATTTAGATTCTGATTTTCCAATGTGTTATCAAAGGTGGGATTAGAAGGCGAGAGGTTACAGCTTTACACAAAGGGAGGATCAAGCGGTGTAAACTGGAACGTTTTAAGTTCATCTCCTAAGCCACTTACATGGTACAAGGTATATTTGTCTCTCCCAGGTTTTAGATACAGAAACTCAGAATTAGTTATAACATGGAAGAGCCATAAAATCATATGAAATGATTTTTTATACTTCAGACGAAATTTGATGCACCGGAAGGTAATGATCCAGTTGCGTTAAATCTTGGCTCAATGGGGAAAGGTGAAACATGGATTAATGGACAAAGTATTGGTCGGTATTGGATATCTTTTCGTGCACCTAATGGCTCTTCTTCGCAAACATGGTAAGCACATATAAAGTTTTGGCAGTTTCATAAACAGCTCACAGAGTTTACTCATTCGATTAAAATTCCAGGTACCACATACCGCGATCATTTCTCACGGCTAAAGATAACGAGTTAGTCCTGTTCGAAGAAGAAACTGGCAATCCTCTTGGGATATCGGTAGACACAGTTTCAATAAGCAAGGTATGTGCTCATGTGTTTGATTCTTACCCAAACAGAAGAAGGCCTCGGAGAGGGCCTACTGCCCGGCTTACTTGTCCCCCGTCAACAAATATCTCAAAGATCTTATTCGCGAGCTATGGTACCCCGTTAGGCGATTGCCAACAATACGCTGTTGGAAGCTGTCATTCGTCCAATTCTATTACTGCCGTGGAAAAGGTAGGCGTTCCTTATTATCTAGTTACAGACGCATTGATGTACATTCTGTTCTCAATAACAAATAACATCAAATTTGCTTCCTGCAGAATTGTATTGGGAGGCGAAAATGTTCCATTCCTCAGTCATCTAAGAAATTTGGACGTGATCCGTGTCCTGGGATCCCGAAAAGTTTACTTATTGAAGCTCAGTGCCACTGATAATTGTTACTACTTCCATATATTGAGTTCTGAAAGGTGAATAAAAATTGGTAACAACACTCAACACGTACATTCGCATCACAAAGCATACGATAAGTAGTCGATAAATCTTTAGTTGAGCTACAAGTACAAGAATGAAGCATTATCAAGTAGTGCAGTGCAACACTGTAGGACACATCACAAGCTGAAGCTATCAAGAAATGGAAACTATATCAGAAGTTAAGCAATTTTGAGAAATACAGAAAGTTGCAATGCACCATCAACAACAGGCCCAGTTTCAGGACTTTTCAAACTGGAAATAGAATCGGCTTCAACTAATGAGAATTTACACAAACAACCCCAAGTAAAAGTTGAATTCCACATAATGACATAAACAAGATATCCGTTAGTTAGCTTTCAACATTTAGACCCTTTAATCAGGTTCTCAACATCTGATTCTCATCAGTGGATTTTTAGGAGAATTTCTGAAAATGAATGACATTCGATAGGTAAAATTTGTCGAGATAAGATAACTATTGATACATATGGAGAGGGATATATTCTTGTCAATCCCCATTAGGCTTTTACTTCGGTTCTAATTTTCTTTGGAAATAGACAATTTTCTATCTTTTATGACTAGGCTTTTTCCATTGTATTATCCATATCCTTAAATTCTTCTCCAATTTTTCATTTTATATTGTAATAGAATCTTTATTTTTGTAGTATAAAATTGATAAATTTAAACTTTTTACTTACTACACAATAAATCATTATATATTTTCTTAGAGATATACAATCGTTCAAACATATTTATATTAATATAAAGTAAATAATCACTTATAACGGAAATTGAACCCGTAACCTCTTCTTGAATGAGAGATTGTCTCAACTTACTGTAAATCATAGTATACAACATTTTACCTTGGTAAGTTATGCACGCTAACAATGCTTGGGTTTCATCCTTTTCTCATTTTCTGTTGAATATACTTCATGAGTGATATATAATAAATGTTATTATTTTATTAATCTCTTTGTAAAAAATCATGGAGCTAGAATGCTAGAATACGACGGCTCTAGTTATTGTTTTTCACACCATTATGTTACAACCCATGATTCGCTGACAGAGATGACACCTGGTTTCTTATGTTGTTATAATCTGCAAGAAACAATAAATATCTTATTTTCACAGATATTGTTTACTTATACAAAGAGAGATTTTTCTCTTGGGTTGTTTAAAACCAATTTTTCACGCATATTTCAAACCAAGGTTCCTCTTCCTTTACTTCAAAGTCCAACTGCCAACTCTTTTTCATGCATAAGACTGTGAGAAAGAGTGAAAAAAAGTAAACGAAGAATTTATTAGAAAAGCATATTTTGGTGGAAGAGAAAATGGTGGGAAGGTGGTGGTTATGGTGGTTTGGGGTATTGGCGGTGGTGACTGGCAGCGCAAGTGGTGGAGATGTGACGTATGACGGGAGGTCGTTGATTATCGACGGGGAGCGGAAGCTTTTGTTTTCCGGTTCAATTCATTACCCAAGAAGTACTCCCGATGTGAGTTCCGTTTCTCTTTTCTTTTCCTTCCGTGTTTTCAATTAACAAGGCGTGATCGAACTCCAACCTATTAATTGAAGGTGAAGCGTCTTACTGATTTTCGCTTAGTTGTATTCTTTTCTTGAGTGTAATCTTGTTGGCCATGAAACGTATCATGATCATGAGAGTTTATAAGAACCCGTTAGAATAACAGCTAACCTTGATCACTTTGTCAGTATATAGTTTGCAATTGTGAGCAGAGTTCATTTACGTCAGATGTGTACTCCATTTGATATTCGCCATAAAATTATGGGTCATTTTTCGAATGTCGACTGTGAGGAAATATCATTAATGAGGACTTTAATTTTTAATTACACTCTTCTTT
>JAYMSL010000437.1:0-24700 GCA_036897195.1 Plantago coronopus
CCCCACCGGACGAAAAGAAAAATATTGTGTCTGAAAGATAAAAACAATTACAAGTAAAATTTCGATTTTTCCTGAAGGTCGGGGGTGGGGGCGGGTGTTAGCCCTTCCCTACCCGGATGGGTCACCCATCCTCAAATTGATATCCATGCCAAGCACACTTAATGTATTCGAGTAGTGGCGGATTTAGAAATTTTGTTTCGTGAGGCATTCGTATGCTTAGCCTAACCATGTACAGAAACTTTAAATCTTAACTAATAAAATAATTTTGCCGTTTCAAAAAAAACGAAATTTTGTTTCGTGAATGCAAAATAGACTATACAAAATGATATGCGTACAAAATGCAATTAATTGGGGAAAATTATAATTTATATTATCTATAATCTATAATCTATAATCTATAATCTATCTATAATAATAATATTATAAAAGAAAACACACACATGGTAGTTAGCGGACTAAAATGTAGATTTACTATTCTACCCTTAAAATATCCCCTCCATTTTTAAGTGTTTATTTTCCAATCTCGGCAATTTTCATGATATAAGTGCAACTGAACAGTGCCAATCCACACTAATTAGTAATAGTACTATTTTTGTAATTAGTCCCAACTTAATTAGTAAGGTTTGGTTTTGGCTTATGAAAGGTGTATTAAAATAATTATAGGATAGTAATTAATTATATTTTATTATGAATTTGATTTTCTTTAACTCTTTGAAACAGATTACTAATTTTAAAATTTTGCACGCGAGTACCGCGTGCCAATATAACTAGTATTGTAAAGGGTAAACTTTTTCGAATCGGCAAACTATTATAAATTACAAATTATCGAGTAAATTAATACGCACCTAAGCATGCTTTTGATATGGTTAAAATCCCTCACTATTACACCACATTATAACCTCTAATATTATAAAAGGGTAATAAGTGAAAAAATAAGTGGGGGTGGGGGAAAGTGCCCCACCAGCGTCACCATGCATTCGCACCTGTCTTGGAGACTAGTTGGAGTTCTTATGGATTTTATTTCGAAAATAAAGTTGCACCTTCCAGTATTGCATTTGGTTGACCCGAACCAAAATTTCGGGTTGAAATTTAGTCAAACCGAAAACTGCCCTGAAATTTCGGTTCGGATCAAACCGACAAAAACCCGAACATTTAAATACAAAAAAAAGAAAACTCCAAAATCACAGAATATTGAACAATTAAACTCAAATTAAATTACATTCCATTCCATTCCATTTAAAGATCAAATTAAACTTGATAAAGTGCTAAACATCACAAGTTTTCCTTCAAAATTAAAACTTCAAGTTAAATAGTCTTAAGATAATATATTTATTTATTTATTTTTTGTATTCGGGTTGGTTCGGTTCAATCTGAAACCTGCGGGTTTCAACCCGAACCGACCCAAAACCGAATTTCTAAAAAATGGCAACCCGAACCCTGAACAGAAAATTCGGATCGGGCTGGTTCCGTGCAGATTATCGGATTTTCGGTTCGGTTTTTTGTTTTCGGGAGTTATGCACACCCCTAGTATTGTTATCAACCTATTTAAGTTTTCTGAAACTTTATCGCATTACATTTTTGGTCTGTTTTTTTAACAAATGTTGTTTCTTCCAAGTTAAAATATAAACAAGCTAGTACGAGATAACAAAAACCTTTTGTTTAAGTTTCTTTTTTTAAATGAACCGAAACTTTTATAAATATGAGATGTCAAGTACAAGAGTGTAACTGAGCAAACAACCCGGGCCACGTGCGGAACGGGAGTTTAAAGACGGAAAAGCTAGACAAAGCAATAAAACACAGTGAATAAGAATTATTCACTGCGATCGCGTGCCTCATTAAAACCCCGGTTGGAAAAACCCAGTGGAAAAAACCCATGAAGGAAAAGAGTGCCTTAGTGTTATTGTCGCACAAGTACAAACGACCAGAGTTATCTCTATTAAATGTAAACAAATTATGAAAATTCAGTATTATGCAATTTCATACCATATAGTTTCGATTCCAAACATAAGGAAGTGGAAATTATTTGACTGGACGACATGAATTACAATATAGTTTCGATTACGAACTAAAAGGTCGAATGGCTAAGCTACGTTCAATTCACCTAAAACTCTCTGAACTGAACCAGATGAACTTAAACGGAATGTTTTTCAGGTATAAATTTTAAATACCCAAATTTAAATTGGACTGAATTAAACTAACACAAATGAAATTAAAATTGATCGGGAGGTTAAGTTATTTACTTTTTACATTTTAACCATAGATCGCTTATTATATCAGAAAACGATTTTTTTACAGCGAAGAAGAAAAGGTTTAAGTAGCAGTACATCCCGTCTTTTTTACCAGCTTTAGTTCAGAACAAGTTGCTCCAAGGGCAAAAGAGCTTCTTCACGTAACGTTGTCACTGCAAGTAAATCTCTTCCCTTAAACCCTAGCTTAAATTCCATCTCTCAATTCTGTTATTGCTGTTTAATTCGTATTAGATGCGTTTGTACGGGTGTTTGTACGGGTGTTGAAGGTCAGATTTCGTGATGTTTCAGCGGGTTATAGGTCAATTTGAATGAATTCGTTAATGAATACGATGGATATAGTTGTTTGTCTGTTGACCTAATTGATGCTCTGGTGTCTCGTTTGTTAATTGCAGTGGTACTGTATACGTTAATTGAGTTTTGAGTTCTTCAATGCCATTTTTCGTGATGTTTCAGCTGCTAAGCGGTTATTTGGATAATGAACGCGAGGAGTATAACTGTGTTGTTTGTTGACCTAATTTGTACTCATTTCTTGTGGCGTGAATGAATGCGAGGAGTATAATTGGTTTTTTTGGTTGGACCTAATTTGTGCTCATTTGTTAATTGCAGCAGTACTCAGAAGTTGATTGAGTTGTGAGATTTTGAATTTCATTTTTCGTGGTGTTTCAGCTGTTAACAGCTTTCTTGGAACAAATTCGGTGTTAACAATAGGAGTATAACTGTGTTGTTTGTTGACCTAATTGAGGCTCGTTTGCTAATTGCAGTAGTTTGTTGAGTTGAGAGTCGTTCAATGTTATCTTTTGTGATGTTTCAGCTGTTAATAGCTTACTTGCAATGAATTCGGTGTTAATGAATGCGAGGAGTAAGTATAATTGGTTGTTTGTTGGCCTAATTGATGCTCGCTTGTTGATTGCAGTAGTATGCTAGAAGTTAATTGAGTTATGAGTTGTCAATATCGTTTTTCGTATGTTTCATAGTTAAGAACTTACCTGGAATGAATTCGGTGTTAATGAATGTGAGGAGTATAATGGGTTGTCTGTTGGACCTAATTGATGCTCGTTTGTTAATTGCAGCAAACTTTAGAAGTTCGTTGAGTTAAGAGTTGGGCAGAATGGATTTTGATGAGTATGAGTATTTGGAAAACATGGTAGAGAATCCTGAGCCTAAGAAGTTGGAGGATAAGGAGAATGGAGGTGATAAAGTAGATGAGAATGGGGGTCGAAGTTCAAAGCATAAGAGTTACGGTGATGAACGTGATGAATTGAAGAGTTCGAGGTCGGAGAAAGACTCCCGGGAACATGGGAGGGATAGGAGGTCACGGGATGGTGGGTCTTCGAGAGATAAGGACAGAAGCGAGAAGAGTAGCAGGGAGCGTAGAAGTAGTAGGAACAAGGAAGATGGGTCTGCGAGGGAGAAAGATAGGGAGAGAGACAGAGGTAGAGACAGAGAGAAGGAGAGGGATGGTGACAAGAAAAGAGACTCTAAAGAGAAGAGAGAACGTGAATCTGATAAAGAGAGAGATTTGGAGGGAGAGGTAGAGAGGTCAAGGCATAGCAGAGGTCGTTCAGACAGGAATCAGAATTCACGGGGAGGAGAAAGCAATAGAGAAAAGGAGACTGCAGATAGGGATTTCAAGGAAAAACCAAGGGAGAGGGACTTCCGAGATCGGGACCATGAAAACAGGTAAACCTATACTCCTGTCTCTACTGTTATGTCACTTTGAAACTGCGTATGTGCTGTTGTGTATTTTCAGTGAAGGATCTGACACGTGTGTAATAAAATTACTTAAACTCAGAATCATGTGGATGGTATATGCTATAGTATAGCCATGATGCCTGTTGCATCTTGTATACTGTTAAGCTGAAATGGAATATACCTGAATACTCTTTGTCAGCAGTGCATTAACTTCTAACTATTTTAGACAAACATGTGCAAGTGTGTTTATTATGCTTGGATGTCATTTTCTTTCAAGGCATGTCCTCTCTTTATGCATTCTATTGTGTGCCTAACTGCGTACTGCTTATAGTTTCTTTCCCCATTTCCATTTTTTGGTTTGACACTTGAGAGTAGTATAGGGGAGCTGACATAGGAGCGTTTTCAGTTTGTATTTATACCGTACATTATCATTTGCAGTTCTTTATGCCTGTGGGATAGAGCAAAATTGTCTAGGAAATTATTGTGATGAGTGTCTTCTTCTGAGCAATCAGAGTTGTTTTAACTTTTAACAGTAAATTAAATTTGCATTTAGTGATGATAAAGTCGACTTTTAATATGGTGGTGCAATATGTAAAATTAGGTTTGCTATAGAGGTACCAGCCCTTTCTCTTAATTGCCACTTTTTCCCAGGTTGGTCTCATTACTTTCTGCTAGATGTTTTGTTATGGCCAATGTCATTAGTACATCATATTGACACTATGGAGTTCCCTGCAGGACTATGATCATGGGTTTGGCTCTATTAAGCTTACTGGAGAAAATTTTACTTGATTTTGGAACTAGTCTGCTTTGCAAATGTGAACTTTGCACATCATTTGTTTAATTTCAAGGGAAATCATGTTTGGTTGCCATTGTGGATCAATTATATTTGTTAGCTCTGACTGTAGGGTAATGTTTTATTGCCCTTTTCTCTTATCTGCAGAAGAAAGAGGGAGAAAAAGGATGAAGCAGATCCACCACCAGATCCTGAACGAGACCAGAGGACAGTATTTGCTTATCAGGTATTCAAAGTACTTATATAATTTCTTGCCATATGATTGGTTATACCTTGAGGTATCGTAACAAATTGTCTATTTTAACTTCTCAGATAACTTTGAAAGCTGATGAAAGGGATATCTATGAGTTCTTCTCTCGGGCTGGCAAGGTTGGTTGCCCCCACATTCCTCAAACTGATGCTACTCGTTCTTCCGTATATATTGGATTAATTTGATTGTCTATCTTCATTGTATGTGAAAATGTGCAAGATGTATTACTGTATGAGCTGGTTGCTTTGGTTCTCTATGCTAGGATGTGTCCTTTTACCCATAGTGCTATATGAAGATTAATGTTAAAGGACAATAATTTCTGAAATAGATGTTGTCTTATCATAGTATTTCTCTAGTGTCGTGAACATCATATTTTTCTTATTTCTGGTGAAATCTGGTGCTGTCTTACCTCAAGCACTAATTACATCCAGACTATAGCTCGAATTTTGTCAGGAATGCATGTTGGAGGTATCATGGTTGAATATTTACATCCAGACTATAATTTCTCCGTGTTGATTGCAGGTTAGAGATGTGCGACTCATTACTGACCGCAATACGGGACGCTCAAGAGGAGTTGGGTAATTATTTCTTAGGTTTTTTTAATGCTCCAGTTTGGACACCCCCACCCCCATCCCCAACATATTATATACAAAGAACAATACCTTTCAAACTTTATAATTTAAATACAATGGTTGTTCCAGTTATTTGAGTTTGAGATAGGAATAAGAAGAAATATTGGATTCATTGATGTCCTCATCCACTCCATCCATGTGTTTTATAATCCAATTGTTCAATGGTTTAGAATGGACGTGTAACATCATCTAATCAGAAAGAATGTTTTACTCGATATCCATGCATAATTATCTTCAAGTTCTTAACCTTTCAACCCCAAGCCCTCAACATAACTCCGCCTCATAATACTACAGCACATCTATGTTACTGGCTCCGCCTCTAACCATACATTGAATCTCCAGACTTCTAAAACCAGCTCAGCCAACATCCTGAGTCCTGACATCTTTGCTCTGTGGTCCTAATTTTTTTCTTCCATTATTTGCTATATCGTGTGCATGGTCAAAATATGAACCCAGAGCTTATATTTTCACTTGGTGACTTGGATAACATTAATAACTTATAATGATCCGTAAAACTAAAGAAGTGTTTCATTGTCTGTATAGCTGAAATCGAACCTTATGAATTCTGTGACATAAATGTACTTTACCCTGGCCTTCCAATTTGTCAAATGTATGCTGTAAAGAATCATTGGTATAGTCTTTCATTTATGTGGGTTTTCATTTTGAACAATTCTTTAAAAGCAGATATATTAATCAGCATTTAAATCCGGATGCACTTTCCTCGTGAAAATTTGCTAGTCTTAACATCTTATACCCCTCCTTTTGGTGCAGGTACATTGAATTCTTTGATGTCATGTCTGTTCCCATGGCAATAGCTCTCTCTGGTCAACCTCTCCTTGGTCATCCGATGATGGTTAAGCCATCAGAAGCTGAAAAGAACCTTGTTCAGTCTACAGCTGGAGCATCTGGAGGTGGGCTTGGCCCATACTCAGGGGGAGCCAGAAGGTTGTATGTTGGCAACTTACCACTCACAATCAAAGAAGATCAAATCCGCGCGGTTAGACATTACAATCTTTTACATTGTACGGTTATAATAAGATCAATCTATTGTACTCAGATAACAACTTTTTGTACTCTGCACAATTTCTAGGTATTTGAGCCATTTGGTGCCGTTGAGCTAGTGCAAATGCCGCCTGACAATGTGACTGGGAATTGCAAAGGTTTTGCTTTTGTACAGGTTAGAATCCATTGGTGCTGGTTCCATTTTGCGGAGTATATAAGTTTATCATTACCTTTCCTATTGAGCTGCAATGGAATAAATTTGGCTCGTAGTGATATTTTGCATTTTATGAAAAATGTTAAATATTTTTATAAATATTTCACGTGACACTTGTAAAATTTAATTTATTGCAGTTTGCACGTATTGAAGATGCAAAGTTAGCTCAAAATTTGAATGGACAACTTGAGCTCGCAGGTCAAGTAATTAAGGTAGGGGCATCAATATATCTTTCCTCTCTTTTCGTGAATGTTTATAGTCTTATTCGCCAGGAGATGCATAAAAAGAGTTGATATTTTTTTTAATATCAATTACACACTGATTCTTCTTCTTTCATGGGGAATATATATTTCAAGTAACAAATACAAAGAAATACCCCAAGTTATATAGTCGTCACATATATAAATATCCTGTTCATTAAGATGAATATAGAAGCTCTTAATAGTTCTCAAGGTCAATATATAAGTTCCTTTATTTCGTACTTTTGTTATATAGTATGCATGTGCATTGGTTCTATAAGAGGCTTTGAACTGATTGTTGCCAAAATGGTTAATAGAGGTTTTATGTAAGAGTTTCTTCCCATTTTTGTCATTTTCAGGTATCAGCCGTCACGGATCCAGCTGGAATGCAAGATGCTGGGGCAAATATGGCTGATTTAGATGATGACGAGGGCAGTGGATTGGTTAGTCTGTTTAGCATCTTTGTTTTACACTGTCTTTCTTATTTGATGGTTCCTTGTCATCTTCCCTCTCATCAAGAGTCAAGACATTCGCTTGTGGAGATTTAAGGAATTTTCAACTAGCTTCTGTGATACGCTCATAGTTTCTATCGACTATCGCGTGATCTTTTGAGACATTCCATGATATGCTAATACTTTATGTATACAATCTTTCTTTTTCTTGCTCTGTTATTTACTTTCCTTGGCAGTACCTTTTTTAATTCTCCAAATTATAATTTACCTTATGTCACTCATAATTCTGATATTTGGGTTTCACTGGTTGCCAGTCCTTGAATGCACACTCGCGGGCACTTTTGATGCAGAAACTGGACCGCACAGGGGCTGCTTCAAGGTTTGTCAAATTAACTATATCTTTCATTTATCTAGGTTCAATATGTTTACTTATTTTATGTCTTTCACTGCAGTATAAATGGTTCTTTCGAGAACTCCATTGGCCAGACTTCTGGTCAAGTTTTGCCAGGATTGGCAGCTCCGGGGGTTTCCATGCCCGCTGCCCCTATAGATACCATTGGTATTCCCAGTGAATGTTTGCTGCTGAAGAACATGTTTGATCCGAGTTCAGAGGTATACAAAATATATAATATCGCTAGTTGCTTTTGATTGCCACAATATGTATTCAGTACTCAAGTCATCACCTGTTTTGCAGGGCGAACCAGATTTTGATCTGGATATAAAGGAAGATGTCAGTGACGAATGTTCGAAGTTTGGAATGCTGAAGCACATACACGTTGAGAAGTAAGTTGCATGGCAATGCCCTATTCTTAATAATAATAATAATAATAATAATAATAGTATTTTTAGTTTATTATGTTTTCTTTTACCTGCTACCAAGTATTTGTGCAAGTGTTGAAGCAAGGGTAAAAGTAAATATATTTCCAACTTGAGATCGCAAATTTATGTTTGATGTTAGGTTGCAGTTTCGTGATGGAGTACTTTTAGTCTTTCACACCGATTTTATTACACTTGAATGCAAATACTTTGTAGCACTTGAGAATTTCTTTTACCCAACTCATTCCTGAATATTTTACTTCTTTTTTACCGTCATGGAGTTCTTGAATCTGTTATGTGGAGACTTCAGTGATGTTGAAATTAATTGTCTCATTCTCTGTTTTCTTCGCAAATTATATGTTGATTTACTTCCAAATTCTCATCTGCTTTTTTAAAACTAATCAATCACTAGAAATATGCTTCAAGTTACCTTTCGGTTAAATACCAAAAACTCCTGACTTTTCCTCTTAATAAGTTAATTTTAAGCATTCTATCAAATGTGATGCAATAGTGAGTTACAAATAATCAGAGCTCTCAAGAAATATTCGCAAACACCAGCATTCAACCAAAGTTTCTTGTGCATTCAGCTAACAGTTTATATTGAATACAGAAACTCTGCCGGCTTTGTTTACCTGCGGTTTGATAATACTCAAGCTGCAATGGCTGCTCAGCGAGCTCTTCATGGTCGATGGTTTGCTGGAAAGATGATCACTGCAACATTTATGGTACAGACATTCATTTTCCTGTTAAATTATCAAAAGTTAATTCCTTCATGTCTCCATTATTCATTATGTTTGATTCTTCTTGTGCAGCTTCCTCCTGATTATGAAGCTAGATTTCCAAACAGCGGTTAAACTACGAATGGATGAAAATCTTGGCTGATAATGTCCAGTGATCGAGTATCAGACAAAATCCCAATTTTGCTTGCGATTACCAGATTCAAATCCTCATAGTGATGTAATTTTGTATCTTCGGATTAGTTGCAGTTTTCTTGCTTTTACACTTGGTTTCCTTTTTCAGTTCAAAATCTTTGTATTACTGGGCTTAGTAACTTGATTTTTTTACTGAATTTATCATGACAAATTGACAATGTTGTATTCTGGATATTCCAATAACTTCACTGCCCATGAAATAGCCAATGAATAGAAGGAAAGCAGTAAAAGGTTGAATAGTATTATTCTTGATAGTACCATACTTTTGTATTCAATTTCACTAGGAGATGCCTATTTGATGCCACTTTGTTATAATTCAAATTCCAGCTCGCGCGATAAAAAGCTCGAATTTCGGTTGTTTTGTATGATCATATTCTTCTTCTTTAAAAGCCTGTATTATAGGTTGTTCAACAGATACGTCTCCTTCAGGCTAGCTCCATAATCTGGCGAGTTAGAAACGAGATGAACTTTCAAGGCCGGATTTACACCATTACCCAAATGATATGGCTTTTCCGTACCTTAAGGCCTCCTCCTCCACCTAAAGCCCCCTCTGCCAAGCTTTCTCTAATTCGCAGGTGGCTTGATCCTCCTATGGGATCAGTTTGTTTAAATGTTGACGGGTCTTCTCTTGGGTGCCCCGGGTACTCTGGCACGGGTGGAATATTCAGGGAACGAGGGGCTGTATTTATTAGGGCTTTTTCAGTGTATATAGGAGTCACGGATAATAATACGGCTGAGCTTTGGGCCATACACCTAGGATTAGAACATGCTATCTCTCTTAATGTTAAATCTCTTCTTATTCGTACCGATTCAAGCTATGCTTTATCTGTTCTATGCAGGGGAACCCCTCCGCTGCGGATGGCGCAGGGACTAGTGCGTGATATCCACCTACTCTCAGAAGCTTTTGACACCCTTGCTTTCCAGGGAATCTATAGGGAAGCTAATCACTCGGCCGACTTGTTGGCCGCCCAGGGTAGCTCTTATTTTGCACACTTACAAGAGGCTACGGTCAATTCTCTTAAGCTGCAGCCACAAGTTCGTATTTGAGACACAATGTTTTGTGAGACGGAGGGAGTACTACTTTAGATCTCGTAGGTGTAATTCGTAATGTTAGTTCTATCGTTACTTCGTGTACGTTGAACTTTTCGGGTTAATATAATCAATGCTTTCCCTTAAAAAAAACAGGCTGTTTTCCAGAAGCTTATTGTATAAGTTGTTCAATCAGGCTGTTTCCCGACTGCTTGTTCATTCAATGATCTTGGGTTTCGCGGTGACTGTGCTTTCCCGTTTGATTAATATATGGTAGTTTGATAGTTTCCCAGGACGGAGTAACACAAATGAAATTGTTATTATTCTCAAGGATGGCTCAGTTGTTTAAATACGTGATAAACTTGTTACAGATTCATGAACGAGAACATAACTTTTGAATACTAATTAGGAGTATAAAATTATTAAAATCAGGTGTTACCCAATTTTTTTCCAAACACTCGAGACAACAATGGGAGTTTTATCACTTTCTTTAATTTTCTTGTAAGAAGTACAGTAAAAATATCGTGACCAGGTTCATGTTCTGAGGCATAGTAACACAGTAATCATAATTTTAGTTGTATTCAATTCAAGTTCATTCACTCCAGTTCAAATTTTCGTAGTTCAAATTTATACTTGATTTGATTTCATATTTTTAGCAAATTATAATGTATCTCTGTTTACTTTACTTAATCTGTCATCTAAGTCTTAATCCAATAATTGCTTCTAATACAAATTTAAATTAACAATCACCCAATGGCAAGGTTTCTTCCAGGACTAATAATGCAGCCATTCCCTTTTCTTCGAGTTTAAAACAAAAACACAGCTATCTACTATGTTCATTTCGAATCATTAACGACTCGAAGAATTCAGGAGAACTAGATGATAGAGTAGATAGACTTGAAATTTACTAAAGTTATTGTGTAAATATCCGTTAAATAAGCTCATTTAACTTATAATACATACATTGTGCTAAAACGTAACTTCACGAAAAGTCGAATTTGCTGGTAATTAAGCCAATGAGACTAGGTTGAGAATTCAAACTTCGCTTGACAATCATTGCTAAAGTTTACATGCATGATCCAAGAGGAGTGGATTTGGATTTTGTAACAAAGAGACATATCTTGCTGTTAAATACAAAATGGACCCTTGTTAGTTTGTATTTATGCACGCACGGACAGTCGTCATTGTTTTCATCCTCATCTACTTGTGTTGCAGTATATATTGCTCTCCAACAAGTTGCAATTTTCTTACAATTCCAAGATTGAGACAAGCTATAGAATCCTAAAATACTCAAAATGGAAACTCAGCATGACATAGTCATTGTTGGTGGTGGCATTACTGGCCTTGCAACTGCTGTAGGACTTCACAGGTATATTACTCTTACTATTCTTTCCTTCAGAATCGAGTTAAACGTTCAGTTAGTGTCTGTTTCACAGTACGAGCTGATGAGATGACTGTAGCTGATCAGTTATTAAGTGTCATTTATTTGTTGCGAATAGGTTGGGAATCAGGAGTTTGGTGTTGGAGTCAGCAGATAGCTTGAGAACCACAGGGTTTGCATTTGTGGTGTGGACTAATGCTTGGAAGGCCTTGGATGCTCTTGGCCTCGGACAAATGCTTCGCCCGAAACACAATCAGCTTACAGGGTACCCTACAATAACTAATCTATCATTTTCGAATATATCCTCCAATTTGCGCGATATGTTTTCTACCATGATGTTTTGGTACATTAGGTGAAAAACATACGGTCCCAAATCGGGGAGGCTTTTCATCATTTTCGCTCAAGTTATGCGTCTCTTCATAAAAGGATGCAACAACTGCTAATTCATGTACTTTTGTAATGTTTTATTTGGTTATGCAGCTTTACTACTACAGAAGTAGATACTGGGCTTGTCACTGCTGCATTTGCTTTCTCTGCCATGGACTCAAAGTGAGTGTATAATCAGTCGACGAACTTCTCTTAAGCTCAAAGTAGATGCTTAGTACAGTAGTTGATAAGTGTGTATATGTATGCAGGGCGGAACATGATGTTCGCTGTATGAACCGGAAACTGCTGATGGAAACGCTCGAAAGTGAACTGCCAGCAGGTACAATCAGCTACTCCTCAAAAGTGGTTAACATTGAGAATGCCGGTTTCTTCAAATCCGTTCATCTTGCTGATGGAACTGTCCTCAAGACCAAGGTGAACATTAAATCGACAATTTCATTCCATTAAGCACTGCTGATTGTATAGAAATAGACGAGTATTAGACTTCGCGTTTTGACAGGTTTTGCTTGGATGTGATGGGGTGAACTCTGTGGTGGCCAAGTTTCTAGGCTTGAGTAAGCCGCCTTTCGTGGGACGTTTAGGTTATAGAGGATTTGTACATTTCAAGGAAGGACATACAGTTGAGCCGAAGTTCATGGAGTTCTTCGGAAAAGGTTTCAAATACGGTGTCATGCCGGTTGATGATCACACTGTTTACTGGTTTTTCACTTACTCTCCTTCTGCTCAAGGTAAACAAACAAACAAAAAAATTAACCTAGGAAAGCTTAGCAGTTTGTGTCGCGGAAACGAATGATACTAAGAGTATCGTTATATACTTGTATTGACGCAGAGAAGGAATTACACGAAGATCCGACCAAGATGAAGGACTACATCCTCAGCAAGCTTGGCAAGGTCCCTGACAGCATCAGGACAGTATTCGAGAACACCGAGCTAAACAACATGGTAGGTGCACCGTTAAGGTTTAGGCGCCCGTGGGAGCTGCTATGGGGCAACATTAACAAAGACGGAGTTTGTGTAGCCGGGGATGCATTACATGCCATGACACCAGACTTAGGCCAAGGGGCCTGCTCGGCTATCGAAGATAGCGTTGTTTTAGCCAGGTCGTTAGGGGAGGCGATGAAGAAGAGGCCGTCGAGCGATGGTAAGGAAGAGGATGACGCGAAAGACGAGCATAGACGGATATGTAAGGGGCTGGAGAAGTTTGCAAATCAGAGGAAATGGAGAGGCTTTGATCTGATAAGTACTGCATACATGGTTGGTTTTGTGCAGCAGAATGAGTCTTTTGTGGTGAACTTGTTGAGGGATTGGCTTGGGAAGTTTATTGGTGGGATGTTGATGAAAAAGGCTAGGTTTGATTGTGGAAATCTCACTCAACCTTGAGTGGTTTGGTGTTACTTTGTGTGTTATATGGTTTTATGTATTTTGTATTGGCAATTTGGAATTTTGTCTTGTTTAAAAACTTGCTATGCCCTTTGTAATAACTACATAGCCAAGATATATAAAAATAGGCACTTATTCCTTATGTATTTGGTGAAAACTACGACTAGGAACGGAACGAGTTGATAAGGTGATTGGTAGCTGATCAATCACCTTATTTTTCGAAAAACTGCATGAAGTGAGTAGTTTTCAACATTCATTTTATGGTTAAATCACATGCCAAAATGACTGAAAAATGTAACAACAAACATACACTAAGTTTATCAAACTATATTTGTAAGCTTATTATTAAACGAAATTAGATAATTTTTGTACAATTTGTATTTAACTTAAAAAGAAACGAGATATTTATTTCGATTGTATAAATCAACGATTTTGTTACCTTAAACACCAACGTGGTATGCTATAATCTTCACTATCTTACTATCCATATTGTAATCTTTTTATTTTACTTTTTTTATATAAATTTATGTAAGTTCGTATCTAATCCGCTTTTATTTTTTTCGAAACTTAAAACGGACCATGGAATGGATTGTCAGCCCATGTTGTACCAGGCCCAAGTATTTTACGGTCTAACCCAACAAGAAATAGATGGATTGTTGCATAAGAAACATGTTTTAGTAAAATACCCAAAACACCCCATCGTCCCCGAGCTGAGATTGAAAAGCTCAGTTACTCAGAAAACCCAAAATTCAACCTAAATTCTTCCAAATCCTCACAATTTTCCATTGATTTCTGAAGATTTCCGGCCAAAAAACCATGACGACGGAAGACGTTGAGATGAAGGACCAGCAACCAGCTCCTTCCAACTCCACTACGCCAGTTTCTCCTTCAACTCTGCAGAGTGAGTATCGTTTGATTTATGTGTGCAATTGGTCGATTTAGCTTCTGAAATTGATAGTTTTAAGGATCAGGGTTTTAAATTTTGTAGTTTTAAGGATTTGGTTTGTCTGATGGTGTGTTTGGGTGTGGATACTAGATTTGAAGGACATATCGGGTTTGATTGAGAGCGGAGCTTATGGGAAGGAGGTTAGGAAGATTACGAGGGCTATTCGGTGGACGATTCAGCTCAGGAAGAAGCTCACGGCTACTGTTGTTTCAGGATTTCTGAATTCTGTGCTTGTGCCTGGATCTGAGCTGCATTCACGGCTGTTGTCGTATGTTCCGAAAGTGAGTTTTTTTTGCTGATTTGTTGATTATATTTGTTTTGTTTGTTTGAATAATTTCGTTCTTGAAGCAGATGGAGTTGATGAATTTATGAGAATTTTATGCATGGTTTTAGTTAGATATGATAATTTCTAATTTTGTGGACCAAAATAATTTAGTCTTGACTCGAAAGGAGTGTTTGCAGTACAAATTTCGATCTTATGGTTAGGAGTACCTGTGTTGTGATATAGTGTAAGTGTGTAACCTATAAATTTGTATGTGTATAGGAGGATGAGCATGAGATGGAAGTTGATACTGCTAACTCTGCTACTCAAGCACCAGCGAAGCACCTGTTACCTGAGCTTGAGATGTATTGCAATTTGCTTGTTGTGATATTTTTGATTGACCAGAAGAGATACAATGAGGTATGCTGTATTCTGTATGAGTTATGACCAAAAAAACTAGTTTTGAGTTGTATATTTAATACTTATGGCTTCTATGCTTCTGATGATATTTTCAGGCTAAGGCTTGTTCCTCTGCAAGTGTGGCACGTCTGAAGAACCTCAATAAGCGAACTGTTGATGTCCTAGCGTCCCGACTCTACTATTACTACTCTCTCAGCTATGAGCTTACTGGTGATCTTGCTGAAATTCGTGGGTATGACTACTTTATGCTTGTTTGATGTTAATATGCATATTGTCAAGTTATGCTTGGACGTAGAGTTACTCTATAGTAGTATGTGCGTTATGGGCAATGAATTGGATTATCCTGTTACGGGTAGTTGAACACTTGAACTTATACGCATTATATGCATTCAGAATCTCACATAAATAATCTTCTGTCAACAGTAATCTGCTGTCTTTGCACCGGACTGCAACTTTGCGTCATGATGAATTGGGACAGGTTTGTGTTATTGCATTATCTTTTTTTTTTTTGTGGTTCCTCCTTGTTCATGATTGTTGACAAAGTGTCGTTATGCAGGAAACTCTTCTGAATCTGCTGATGAGGAATTATCTCCATTATAACTTATACGACCAAGCTGAGAAGCTGAGATCTAAGGCTCCACGTTTTGAAGCCCACTCAAACCAACAGGCAAGATTTTGTCATATGTTAATTAGAGATAATAACTGCTGGCAAAGAGATTATCATCACCATTGACGTATATAATGTTCTATAGTATGCGAAAAATTAGTGCTTCCTGTTGAAAGCTTAAATGTCTAAAATTCAGCTTCCTCCATTTCACATAAAGCTTCACATTGGCTTCTTATTGTAAAATAAGGAATTCATTAAAGAAAGGGGTTGAGGTATTATTGAATATTGGAATAACGGATGTATAAAAACTGTCAGTGTCATATCAGATTGATAAAGAAAGAGAATTGATAAAATGTGGTAAAAATGTGTATAAGAGTATTCTTATTTCCAAATTGAGAATCTTAATTTGGAACGACTGAAATGTATACTATATGAGAGGTTTTTTATGAAGGGGTATATCTGAAGGACAGTTTATTATAAGTGGTGCTAAGACCACCACAATACTTCACTGAGTTTAAGCTGTATTTAATATATATGGCCCTGTTGATCAAATTACCAAACCTGAATTATGCATCTTTTGAATAGCGCATTCTAGCATGTCGTGGAACCTCGCAATACATCTCTACTAGTGTTTATGTTTCAGATAGAGGCTTATATATGATATTGGCTATATGAATCAAGGTTAGCTAGCTAGCTTTGTCAGGATATGTTTGATTGTTACTTCGGTAAAATCAATTAGTTATTTGACTTTGTGCCAATGAAGAAAGTGAAGGTGAGGAAAATAATGGTTTGGAGCTTTTATGATTGGCTATGACATATGGAGCTTGACTTATATGGGGATGATGAGTATGAGTATGTGCTTTTTTTTGCTTTACTAGCTATGAAGTGTCATTAATATGATACTATCGAGTTGATTCTCATTAAATTGGTGCTGTTTAGATAATCGATACATTAGTTTTTGATATACATGTGTTGACGCCTCTGCTTTATCTGATGTTGCTATTCATGACCACATACATTTTGTTGGATTATGTAAGAATGAGGTTCTAATATTTGGTATGCTGTTATCAAGACATATTATTTTCTTTGATGTAGTAAATGCAATTAATCCAAGTCCACTCTTCAACTCTGTTTTTCTTTTAGGATTTCTTGTTTTTACTGTTTTACTTTCCAAGCTATATTGTGTATCTTAGGCATGATCTGATCATTCCTTTCTGTACTGTCTTCAGTTCTGTCGTTATCTCTTTTACCTTGGAAAGATCAGGACCATTCAGTTGGAATACACTGATGCTAAAGAATCCCTTCTCCAAGCGGCCCGGAAAGCCCCAGCATCTGCTCTTGGTTTCCGAGTTATCTGTAACAAGTGGGCAGTGATCGTCCGCTTACTTCTTGGGGAGATTCCAGAAAGAACTGTTTTCATGCAGAAAGGGATGGAGAAAGCTCTCAGGCCATATTTTGAGCTTACCAATGTGAGTGCTTTACAATTATACTATTTTAATTTTACCATCTGGGATATCTTGCCTTTAGCCTTAAATTTATCCAAGTCTGCGGTGTTTTCAGTTAGTACGACATTATAGGCTAGAAAGTATGCAATAGTTACATCCTGTTTCTGTTTGTCTAATGTATACCGTTGATTGGTGACGTCTGAATCTCAAAAGATATAGGTTCATTAGTTTCTCTAGTGGACAGGTGTCGGCCCTTGTTCATTGCAGAAGATTGATATCTGTCTATCTACCTGATGATTGTCTGGTGTTTAATTTGACTTTAATGTTTCCAGGCTGTGCGCATAGGAGATCTGGAATTGTTTAAGAATGTGGCAGAGAAGTTTAGCAGCACATTCACTTCAGACCGAACAAACAATTTAATTGTTAGGCTACGACACAATGTCATCAGGACTGGACTACGCAACATTAGCATCTCATATTCCAGGATCTCGCTCGTTGATGTCGCTAAGAAGTTGAGGTTGGACACTCCAAATCCTGTTGCTGACGCAGAAAGCATTGTATCCAAAGCGATCAGGGATGGTGCAATTGATGCTACATTGGATCATGCTAACGGCTGGATGATCTCTAAGGAAACTGGAGATATTTATTCTACAAACGAACCACAGGCTGAGTTCAACTCTAGGATTACTTTCTGCCTGAACATGCACAATGAAGCTGTTCGTGCTCTTCGGTTCCCACCCAATTCCCACAAAGAAAAGGAAAGTGCAGAAAAGAGAAGAGAGAGGCAACAGCAGGAGCAAGAGCTTGCCAAGCACATAGCTGAGGAGGATGATGATGAGTTCTGAGGAGACAATCAGGCTGATTCTCTTGTAGAATTTCTCTCTGATATCCATTTTATCTCGCGTTTTCTTGTATACCAACATTGACAATGCCTTCGCTGTTGGTGTTCTATTTCTGTTTCTGGATCTAGTCTATTTATGGATTTGGCTGCAGATGGTGTCTGATTTATTCATCGAAACTTTCACACTTTTGCAAGCCATAATCATAGAACCAGATGAATGAACAGCTCTATATGTTCGTATTTCAATATTCTTGATCAGGTGTCATTCTTTGTTAGTACTACTATAAATCTTCGACTGTGGTGCTCCCTCTCGAACCAGTCGGGGTCGTATAGCATTTTACGAAGACTTGCTCCCTCATTCTCTCACATTATGAATCTTCCTAGAAGTTGAGGGATGTACACAACTGCAAGGAATAGTTCCACAAAAAAACAATGGTTATTACTGCTAAGCTAACAGACGTGAGGAATGTAGAAAACGTGTCTTGAGAAACTTGCAATTGCAAATGATCAATCAATAGTTGATACCTTGTCACATTCGTGGGTTATTGTCTTAAAACTCCAGTTTAATTGATCATTTTCCTTTATGCGTTTTTCAATTTTCATTTAATAATATTTAAGGTTCTATTTTCAATTTTAAAAGTCATGTCAGGAACTAACAAGTAAATTTCAGCCTGAACTGCATTTTACTACTCCTATAAACATTCTAAAATCAAGAACAAACGTCGAAGTTAACTGTGTAGTCTTTAAACAATCTATGGTTATATGAGAATATATGCTTCATCAATTTTAGTGATAATGCAAAATCTTATTAGCACTAACAAAAGAATCTAACTATACTACACACACGAAATAAAGAAGGAAGATAAACGATGATTTGTTATGTTTACAACGTGTGTGCATCCTATTTTATGTGCGTTAAGTTGTATCTTGTATAATACGTATCGTAAAATATATAAACACGCAATTTTATGTAGATAAGATAATAGAAAAAGATCTATCAAATCGATATTCAGTAAAAAAAAAGACGACTAAACAACAAAGAGAAAAGACGAGAAAACCACGAATCAATTTTAAATCACATATATTCCCAAAATCAAATTATTACGAGACCAATTACTACAAAAATGAGAAAATAACTCAAAAGTGCACTTGCTGTAATGACAAGAATACCCCTGCCCTCTCACCGCTATATACGTAGTTTCAAGAAAATCATTCATCTCTCTCTTCCCCAGCTCGCAAATTAGCCTTTTCTTCTTTTCAATTTCAATTCAATTTCACAGGTGATGATGATGAATTCAACCCTTCTGCTTCCTTCTCTCAATCCAAGCATTCCTTCTAATCCACTTACCTTTGTTTAATTTCTGTGACTCAATATTTATCTGATCTTGTTTTCCAATCTCGATTTCAGCTGATTTTGTTTCGTTTCTGCATTCTATTTGCATTCGTTATTGAGCTGTGTACATGGTAGCAACGTCTGATGAGTTTCTGTGACGAAAAGAATGTAGAAATTTGATCTTTTTAGCAGAGTAAAGTGAGGTTCAAGTTTTGTTCACTTTTTTTGATTGGTGAGGTGATGTGTTTATATGTGATTCTGTTTCTATTGGTTGATTGGGATTTGGGTCTTGGGTCTTGGTACTTGGTACTATTTGAGCACCCAAGTTCTGGACAATGGGGTTTTTGCAAGTTTTGGTTTTGAGTATTAGTGGTGCACCAGGTTAGTTTAGGTGGCAAGGGCCTTTGAGGGCTATTGTTAGTTGAAAAAATCGATTTGGGGATTTTTTTTTTCCAGTTAGTTATTGGTATTGATATCATGAATGGTACACAAAGACATGTGAGGTTCATGCCAATTAGTTACTCATTGTATAGTTGCTGGAATGCTGATTGTCGCTTCTTGTATGAGAATAGCTTTTCTAGAAGTAGCACGTGTGCTGTTTTCTTTTGAAAATCGTTGCATTGTTATATGTTACGATTACATGAAAATGTTCACTCGGGATTTTTTCGAGTTAGTTTATTGGTATTGAAAGCATGAATGATACACATATATGTGAGGTGCATGCTAATTAGTATGACTTCATTGTTTAGTTGCTGGATTTGTTGCTTGTCGTTCCTTGTACGAGAATAGCTTCTCTAGAAGCAGCACGTGTGCTATTTTCTTTTGGAAATAGTTGGTTGGTGAAAGGGTTATAGGGACACCTAATAAATTTGTGCGTAGTTGTTTATTAGTGATTTTATTGTAGCATAGAGACGAGGATTGACAAAAGTTGGTTCAAACTTGGTGGAACTGCTTCTCTTCTATTTGATTTACTGCTTTATGTTTTATTGGTTGTAATGGTGAAGGGGATAGTTGATTGTTATTATAGTCCTCTAATTTGTGCACATGTCGAATAATAGTCCTTAAGTGTCATGTTCAACCATCCTAATACTTTCTGTTTACATGTCCATCAGATGGAATCCGGGCAGGGTTCTGATGCTAATGAATGTACAACCACTAATGAGAATGCTAACTCGATAAATAGTGATGCTTCAGCATGCAAGTCTGATACAGATCCAGCATTGATTCTCAAAAACGTTCAGGACGTTTCGTATATATACAGGCAAGATGTTGTGAAAAATAAAGCTAATGGTAAGGTCGGGCTTGTGTCAGAAGTTGCTGGCGAGTCAGATTCTGATAGTAGCTCCTCCGATGATGAAGATGATGAAGGGGATGAAAATGACGACGAAGGCGAAAAAGATGACAAGGCTGGTTACAATGAGGACAGTGGCGTTCAGAGCAACGGCACTGCTGATAAAAATGCTCTTGAAAGCAGTGATGATGATAATGACGACGACCACATTCCGCTAACAGCCGACCACATTAGAGTGCTCTGGATAGATGTCTCTGAAAGTGTAGAGAAAACATGTGATGTTACGGTTATTGACAGAGGATTTTTACATGGAGATTATGTTGCTGCTGCATCTGATCCTGCAGGTCAAATAGGTATTGTGGTCGATGTCGATATGGATGTCGATTTATTGTTATATGATGGAACTGTTATGAGAAATGTACCATCTAGAAATCTGAGGCGCGTTAGAGATTTCACTGTTGGAGATCACGTGGTGCTTGGCCCTTGGCTTGGTAGGATAGAAGACGTTTCTGATAATGTGACTGTCTTATTTGATGATGGTTCCGTCTGCAAAGTCATGAAGGCTGACCCCATGCAAGTCAAGCCAGTGGGGAAAAACTTCCTTGAAGACGGACATTTTCCATATTATCCGGGTCAACGGGTAAAGGCAAGTTCTTCATCGGTTTTCAAGAACTCCAGGTGGCTATCTGGATCATGGAAAGCTAACCGGGTGGAAGGTACAGTGATCAAAGTTGCAGTAGGGTCAGTGTACATCTACTGGATTGCTTCTGCGGGCTACGGACCTGATTCTGCTATTACTCCATCTGAAGAACAAGATCCAAAGCATTTGAAATTGTTGTCTTGTTTTGCTCATACCACTTGGATATTGGGTGATTGGTGTCTGCCTCCTTCATCTTATGGGCCATTAACTGTCTTGGAGATGGGACAGTTAAAGTCAGAATCATGTGACTCTGCGAAGGATGAGCCTGACCATGTTGACTCTGATCTCGAAGTGAGCACCACGCCAGAATCAACGAAAGATGATAAATTGATAGAAGATACTTTTGAAGAAGTAGAGGTCCCAGAAGGATTATCTTGTAGTTCTGTGTCTGTTCTAAAGGAAACTTCTCATGACCTTAAGCCCCTTCGTAAGAAGATCCGTAAAGGTTTAGGCAGAAAGGACAAGAAAACCCGTAAGAAAGTAGAAAATTTCGTAAGAGCACTTCTAATTATCAATACTAAGACAAAAGTTGACGTTGCTTGGCAGGATGGAACTATAAAACGGGGCTTGGACTCCACATCTTTGATTTCGATTGATAGTCCTGCAGATCATGATTTTGTTGCTGAGCAGTATGTGGTGGAGAAGGCTGTTGATGACAATAGTGATGATGTTTCAATCAGACATGTTGGGGTTCTAAAAAGTGTTAATGCACAAGACCGGACAGCTTGTGTCAAATGGTTGAAGCCTGTTGCTCGGGCAGAGGACCCCAGAGAATTTGATAAAGAGGAAGTGGTGAGCGTATATGAGCTAGAAGGTCATCCTGATTATGATTATTGCTATGGAGATGTAGTTGTTCGACTGTCGCCTGTTTCACTTCCATCCAACATGGATGACTCTCCGCAGTGTACTGAAGGTAGTACACTTGAAAGTCTAGCTCCGAATGAGTCGAATCATGATGAGGGAATGCATCAAGGTATCAGGAACATGGAGGCTGCGTTTGGTGATGACATGTACAAAGAATTTACAGATTTATCTTGGGTTGGGAACATCACTGGGCTATCAAACGGTGACATAGAAGTGACATGGGCTGATGGGATGATATCCACGGTAATGTTTCTATTGGCCTTAATATTAAATAACTTTCACGTCTTTACAAGAGAACTTATTTCAAGTGCTACCTAGTCATCTATTCTTATCGATCCATATAGGAGATGATTTTTACACTAAAATATTAGTTCTATTCTATGAATATTGCTATACTCTCTCTCTGTTTCTCTGTTAAATTAAACAAATAATATCCCCTATTTATCAGGTTGGTCCTCAAGCTATATATGTTGTTGGCCGAGATGATGATTATTCCGTAGCAGCTGGAAGCTATGCAAGCGATGATGGGGCTAGCTGGGAAACTGTTGATGATGATAACGTGGAAACTGTTGACAATGGAGTTGAGGTAATTGCTACATCATGAGTCTATGTTTTGCGATTAAACTATGCCAGCCAGCCGTGGCTCATTGCATCACATATGCTACTTTCCAAATCAAAACTTTGTTTTATTGTTTATTTGTTCTTTGGCATTCGTTTTGTGATTGATTTGCAAAATGTAGAGCGTTTCGGTGACAGCTACATGCTTGTAACTTTATGAATGGCTCTGAAGATACTGATTGAATTTGACAATTTGTAGATGACTGCTAGCTTGACAGGACAAGTGCAGCCTTTAAATAATTCCTCAACTGCTTAATGATTCCGTTATTAAACTAAGAAAATGTCAACGGGTGTGAGTTTAACAACTGGAGAATCAGTACATGAAGTCGGTAGATTAGTCTTTATGCATTTTTTGAACCCGTTATAAGCTCCGATAGGCAAGTTTTTATAACTCAACTTACCTGCTTATGCGTCTATGTAGATGTCATTTCAGTTGATTCGTTCATAATCCCTTTATCACTACTTCGATTATGTGCATTTATCTGTAACATAACTATGCAAATAGTTTGATGCAATTTATTAGGATAATCATCTATGTAGTTTCAATGTTTTGTCTCTCTTGGTTGATACAGTGTATATTGTCATTTGTAACATCCAGGAACATCAGACTGACAGTGCTAAGGGTTCCGGGCATGAAACTGGAGATAGTAGTGCAGCTGCAGAAAATTCCGAAAGCAATGGTACTCTCTCAGCTGCATTTGGTTTTATGACCAAAATAGCCTCCGGGATATTTTCAAGGGGACAAGCGCAGTCAAGTCCATTAAATTCACAATGTGAAAGTGAAGATGGGAGTCATCATGAAGAATTGACTCCGGAGTCGGACACTCAATCCGACTCTCCGGAACCTAATGATATTGGGTGTCAACTTTCCAAGCTAACTATAGATAGTGAGAAGGAGAGACATGATACTCCTGATGGGCCTCATTTGATAGATCTGACAAGCAAGTTGAAACAGCTGCGTTCAGAACTTCCACATGATCTGTTAAGGCCTACATTCAAAGGTTTTGATATTGTCAATGATCCTTCTGACCATCACTTCCTTGGTGGACAGGCACGGGTTAGTTATTCTGTTCTATTATCAACATTAGTAAGTCATTAGCAAATATGAAGTCTACCTTCCGACACCGCTAGCCCGCTCCAAGTCCTTCGCCCGCTGATGAACATGGTATTGAAATGGAGACTACTGATGGTAGGGGATTCCAATTGGACGGAGAACTGCTATTCAATGAGCTTCGAGCCCTAGCTTTGATCCCAGGCCTTGCTTCTTCTTTTTTTAGTGATTCATGGATCAGTTGACTTTCATAGATCCATGAAACACTAAAAAGAGAAGGAGTAAAGCCCGAGATAGAAGCTATAGCCCGGAGCTATCGAATAGCCTCTCCCCATCCAATTGAAATGTCCTAACACCAGCAGTTTCCGTTTCTTTACCAAGTTCATCAAGGACGAAGGCCTTGCAGCATGCTTGCGTTGTCAGAAGGTAGGCTTCATATGCTAGTGGCTTTTTCATTTCCTTGGTGTCTAAATGCTGAATCATTGAATGGTAGTCTTCTATAATTGATAATATTTGGCGATCCTGAATTCTTTCTCCAAATTGACAGAGTAGTGCTGGTAGGAAGTGGCTTAAGAAAGTTCACCAAGATTGGGACATTCTTCAAAGAAATCTTCCTGGTATGTACTTGATCTTTTCCTTATTTCTTAAATTTTGAATTCTTTGTCAATGTTATGTCCGGTTCTTAAGCTTGTGATTACTTTAAATCAGAGGGGATATACGTACGTGTGTATGAAGATAGAATGGATCTTTTGAGGGCCGTCATAGTTGGGGCTTACGGAACACCTTACCAAGATGGCCTTTTCTTCTTTGATTTTCATCTTCCCCCAACCTTTCCGGATGTTCCCCCGGTAAGAACCCCCCCCCCCCCCCCTTG
>JAYMSL010000438.1:0-24692 GCA_036897195.1 Plantago coronopus
ACTTTGTTGAGCAGCTTCAACAACTTTTGTCAGGTTGTGCGGGCCCACTGGATTCTGTTGTCAGGAAGGTCACCAACCACAAAAGTCAGCCCGGAATCATATCCAACTTTTGCAGCCTTAACACTGAAGTCAGTCCAAGGAATCTTGGTAAAGTCTTGATTTGTCTTCTGATAGACTTTTCCACCCTGAGCCAAAGTCAGCCTGACCAAACAGATGTGCATCCTGGCCTGATGTATGCTTGACGAGTTCCAGCCTGAATCTTCAAACTGTAGTCCTCAGCCTGAGTTGCAACTTCAGCCTGCAAAACAAACCTTAACCTGTGCATACAAGTCAGCCTGAAAAACACAAAGTGACTTGATACCACCTTTACAGACTTAAGCTGAGAAAGCTTAGTATTAGGGGTTATCAGTCTGCTACTAAAAATGTATCATCATCAAAATCCTAAGAAACAATCAGTCTAACAATAACATAGAATTCATTATATCCACATCATATTATAATTGAATTTGGTAATTAATTTAAATGTATTCAATGATTTTGATAGTTTATTTATAGACTAAATTTGAATGTCTATAAAGGTACCTATTTCTTGATGTACGAAAGTATATAAAGTTATTTTAAAGAATATTACTACGTACTTCTAGACTTGGAAGGGTAATCGCTAGGTAAGGGATACCCATGTCATTGATGTTAAATCATAATATAATACCATATTAGCACCCGAATTGGTCAGTGGCTCTGGATGCAATCATGATAGAACTCCATCCGGGTTATCTGAAAGCAAAACACAAATTGCAACACGGTGATCATATGTTACCTCTTTGTTTGAACTCGTTAAGGTATATATACATCTGTGTTTTAAACAACTAGTTGTTATTCCATATTTCAATCTCCACCTAACGTGTACATCTTACTCATCTATGTTTTACGCATGATCTTATGATTTTACACGTGGAGACTTAGTTTATGTGCAGTTAATGATAACCAAATTTCATAAATTTTCGAATGCTAACGGCCTTAAAGCTAACTTCACCAACATCCAAGTTATTAGGAGGGTACCGCATGACATTCAGTTACACGGATTCTAGGCCATGTAATTAGTCATTTACGTTGAACATGAACAACTCAATAAAGCGTGAATTTCTCTTTCACTAATTATTGGCTGCATGTTTCGCCCTACCCAATAAAGTGGGGCATCATACTAAAAATATGCGGAAATTTAGTTGGAGTGAAAGTGATGAAACATTATGCAAAGATTTAGTAGCTTGGGACCATGTTTGTGAATTGTGACCCTAAAGAAGTGGATGACTTATTATGATTTATTTGCAGGAATGGAATATTGGTTATATTTTGTTTTAAAATATTGAGAATAAATCAAACACTTTGTTGTGGATACGGTGGGTACATACTTACCATGTGAAGAATAGCTCGGATAGTGATTTCCAACCACCTTATAATTGTTCATGGTTTATACGTAATGTCATTCAATTCCAGCCAAATGTTGTTCTTGACATACATGAATGATGAATGGCTAGAAGCTAGTGTCTGTGTGTTCATATGTCACATCTTATTCACGTGAACATAACAAGACCAATGGTGTTGGTCATCATTAGGCTGTGTGTTCAACGTGGGCTGGCGACGAAAGATCGACTAGCTACCTTTGGTGTGATAACTGATGGACTATGCGTATTTTGTGATGCACATCAAATAATTGAACACCTCTATAGCAGTTGCCCAAACACCCGAGTACTTTTCGAGAAAATTATGAGATGGGTTGGCGCCAATGCTCATGCAGAAATGGGTACAAAGGTGGAGTGGATGATTACAAAACACAGAAGGATGGAGAGCTGCAATTTAAAGCACTTTTGGCAGATTTCTTCTCATCATGTGTGAAAGGCTTGCAATGCATTAATCTTCCAACAACAATAAGTTAACATTGATTGGGATTACTAGGAATACAGTGCAATGTGTTTTTGAGATGTTATATGCATACAAAAAAACATATATTTGTAGATTGACGTTAGTGCACCTAGTGACTGTTTAGTAAGTACTTATGATTTTTTATGGCGCTTAGGTGTTTCAATTTGGGCTTGGTATATCTTATTGGCCGTTAATTTGTACGTACTCTGTTTTTAATAAATAAGACTTTTTCTTTCGCTAAAAGAAGAAGTTTAGTATGAAGACAACTTAAAAGATAATTTTGTTAACTTCTATACAGTACTTATTAGTTATAGTAAGGAAAAAAAGAAGAGGAGTTAGTATCCAAGTTTCTGGGTAACGATAACAAAAGAGAAGTTAGTATTCGAGTTCCTGCTATAACGACAACAAACGAGAAGTTAGTATGCAAGTTTATGCTGTAACGGTAACAAACGAGAAGTTAGTATGCAAGTTTTTGTTGTAACAGTAACAAAAGAGAATTTAGTATCCAAATTTTGTTGTAACGTAAGTTGGTAACACAAGAGAAGTTAGTAGGGATTTTCTATCGTCAGTCAAGGTGTCGCCCTGACTAACTTCAGTCACTTATTTTAAACCACTAGATTTTCAATCTAACGGTTTAAATTGAATGACTAACTACTTATTGCACTAAGTATCGCTATGGGTGTTGTTGTTGTCGCTCCATGTCGCTTTAAATTAAATATTATACAAAAAATTATTATAAATACAAATAAATGTTTTTATGTAAATTATATAATTATAATTATTTTAAAAAACATTTTAAACATGTTGATTATAATTCTCTAATTATATAGTATTCCTACTTCTTTATTAACCTTGTAAGTATAGTTTTATTTAAAAATATTTAATTTCTTATTGAGAAAATGAATTAAATTTTGTATTACCAAATATGCAACAAGTAGCAAGTTAGAGCAACAGAGAGCAACACCATATGTGATGTATCGACAGTCTCACTAAAGTTGGCAACAGCCTGACTGAAGTTAGTCAAGGCGACACCTTGACTGACGGTAGGAAATCTGAAGTTAGTATCCGAACTTTTGTTGTGACGGTAACATGTGGCCATGTGAAACAATTTCAAAAATTGTCCCAATATCTGTAATAACAAGAAAGAAATTGAATTTATAAGCTAGCAGATAGACGGAGTCTAACTCGTTATTTTTTTTCCACCTACCAATCGAATCAACATTACATGGATGAACATAAACGAAGTTATTTTATAAACCAAAATTAAAACTAATATCATAGACTCTGTTTACTTCGTCTGAGTTGAACGGAATGAGATAAAACATAAATGAATAAACCTTAATAAATTATTTTGAGTATATACGTACTTAGAGTTGTATTTAAGGGGGATATTTTTTGTACCGGGATGTTATCATTATGGGTAAATTACATCTAGTACCCCTTTTAGACTCTCTAATTATATTTAGGTAACCATTAGATTATCAATTACATTCAAGTCCACAAAATCACATTTTCAGATTTTGTATATCAAACATGCCTTATTACGCCATTTTGCTTAATAGTCCTTCAATCTTTTAATTTTCAGTTTTAACCTCTTTAATTTCCAATTAAATTCACAATTTATAACAAATATTAAAACTACCCCAACTCTTAAAATATCATCTCAAAAACACCATCTTCGTCAACAAGTCTTCTTAACTCTTCTTCTTCTTCAATGGTGTTTCATTAATTTTGCTCTTATTTCTATTTTCTTCCTCTTCCTCCTCCTTTCTTCTTCAATTTCTTTCTCTCCCTTAAAAAAAAAACAAAATGTTAAGGAATTCAATCTCCATTAGTGGAGCATGGGGCAGCTCCGCCCAGATTTGTTGGGCGGAGCTGCTGCTCCGCTCCGGCTCCGCTCCGGACTTAGCCCCCAGATCTGGGCGGATTGCTCCGCCCTCCGCTGGGAGGATTGCTCCGCCTTCCGCTGGGCGGAGCTGGAGCTTTAAGATTAAAAAAAAAAAATAGAAGAAGAGAAGAAGGAAGAAAGGAAAAAACAAAAAAGGCCTGGAACCAATGGTGGGTGGAGTTGGAGACTTGGAGCAAAGCTTCATTAATGGAGATTGAACCTCCATTGTTGGAGATTCAAGCTCTTAATAATTTTTTTTTACTTTAATTAATTTTTGTAAAGAGAAATAGTTTTGAGGATGAAACTGCAATTTTATAAAGTTTGAAATTGTAATTTAGTCCAAATAATAAATATGTAGTTGTTGTTTCTTACAAAAATAAGAATTTTAAACTCGAATGTAGTTGATAATATAATGATCACCTGAATGATAATAAACATAAGTAACGGGGCATATGTAATTGTGTGTATCATTATTTATACCTCCACCAATAAATGGGGTAACAAAAGTTCAGTTTACAATTTTTTTATATCTCGCCTCTCTGAGTCAAATCACGCAGAAGAGCTGCCTTCGTCTCCATCTCTATATATATCTCCATAGACATTCATTCCCAAGCTTCCGCATATATAGTTTACATATCTCTATATACGCTCTACAAATTGTGTTATCTTCCATATATTCACCTTCAAATCGGAAAGTTTCAATCGATTGCAATTCATTTGTTACCCTTTTCAAAACCCGGGCCACATACGGATTTTGGCCTTCATGCGATTTTAATTTGTATTTTTTTTTTTGTATTTTCGTTTTGTTCTGTTTGATCTCTGCTTTGCTTCTAGCTGGAAGGAAGAATTTGTTGTGCTCTTAGTTTTGATTGGGTCAGTTGTTGCACTTGCGATTGGGTTCAGTTAAGGTTTGTGGTTTCTTTATGAAACATGCTGATTAGGGTTTCAGTTATTGGTCATGTGTTTAGAGCTGTTTTAAATGTAAATGCCGATTTACTAATTTGATTGGTGATTTCAGGAGCTTGATGAGACGATGAATCAAGCAGAAGGTACCAATTCGGCGGCCATACCAGGCGGCAGTTCTGTTGAGGTATTGCCACTCTCCTTCCCTGCATTCTTTCTTTTATGTGAAGGTGTAAGATGACAAGTTGATTCTGAATTTTAGGCAAACAATTGGCTGTGTTTGTGCCTGAACCTGTAGAATATGCTTGAGCTTGCTGGCTTGCAGCACTATCATTTGTGTGTTTCTAATGTTGTTTTGTATCCTATTTTTTGCTTTCGCTGACTATAGATTCCTACGGCCGGAGTCCAACATTAGACAATTTGTATAGTACTTTCACATCATATTTAACTTAGTTACAGCTATAAAAGAATGAGAAATCAGTTACCATGTTCACTCGATGACGGTAAGGTTGCTGTATACTGATTTGAGGATTGCCACATGGATTACAATTTGAACGAGCTCGGTATCTATCTTTCTTGTTCTATTACCCTTTCCCAAGTTGAAGATTTTCAGTAGGTTAACAGGCCGTGTCTTCGGAGACGCTTGTTTGGAAGGTATATCAGTAAGAGTGTCTGTAAGTTTGTATTTCCTCATCCTGAACTTGATTAAGGTCCCAATAAATTATTTTTTGTGGAAAGGGCAAACTTTTCAAGAAACATAATGTGTTATTGATTAGTACAAGTTAATACAACTGCAGGACAACATTCTAGTTTGATTGTGAAAAAAGTTGTGAAACCAATTTATTGCTAATGTTTAGATAGATATTTAATTACTATTTCAAGGTGTCTCTAGTCAGGAGGGGGGGGGGGATAATATCCCTGTTATCCGTGGATGAGTTATTGACATGCCATGTCCAATTGGTTTGAATTTAAAACCCCGAGGGTGGCCTAGCTGGCAAAGAGGGGTATTTTCTCTTGGTCTTAGATTTGATCGGCATGGGTAGCCAGTTTCTATCTATGCCCTTTAGGTATGTTTCTGTTGCACCAGCTCCCTAGTGAGGTGTACCTAGCTTCCAGGCTGTTGTGTAAGTTCATGGAGTCTACTTATCGTGCCTGCTAACTGTAGTGGCTGTGTTAAAATTTCTTCAGCATTTGTCTTGCATGTGCACATATGAATATTTTATTTTATGGATCATAATCATTACACTTGAGTGTTTTGGGATTGCTGTGTCTGGATGGTTGCTGATGCATGTGTACCCTGCAATGCTATACTGGCCAAATAGCTTTTTATTAAATTGGTGGTACACTTGTGCTGCTCTCGCTATCAATTTCCTTGCTATAGATGAACATATTTTACTCTTTTTTTTCTTCATTAGCGGTTGAATATGTGCTACTGCTAACTGCTATACATGCCTTGATAATAATCTTGCATTCTTGGATTATCATTGTTATTGGTATGAATCATCATCTTGAGTTTATTACACTGCCTATGATTAACTAAGTTACTTGTTCATTTATCAGACGCACCAGACTGCTGATTCACAGCAAATTCTTAATTCATACTATTCCCCTAGTCCTGCTGCGTTATCATGGGGAGTTCAAGGGCAAAATGATAGCTCAAGAGAGAATGGAGCTCTTTCTAGCTCTGCTATGAATCATAATCAACAAGTAGAGACAGCCTGGAGAAATATTCCGGATGGGAAGAATGTTGCATCTGTTGACTCGACTTCAAGTTCGGCAACTACAAGTGTGACACAGGGTTATAGTGGTTATGGTGCTTATCCAAATACAGATCCTTATGGATATGGAAACACGGCGTATACTGCTTATTATAACCAGTATCAACAGCAACCCAACCAGTATCAACAGCCCCAAAATCAGTATCAACAGCCACCCGATCAACAGAATTCCAATCAGTATCAACAGCCACAAAATCTTTATCAACAGCCGCCTGATCAGTATCAGCAGCCTCCAAATCAGTATCAACAGCCGCCCAATCAGTATCAACATCCGCCCAATCAGTATCAACTGCCGCCTGCTCAGTATCAACAACAGCCTGCTCAGTATCAGCATCAACCACCATCCAGTCAGTCTTTTCCTCATCATTTAGGAGCATACCAAAACACAGGTGCTCCTCATCAGCCTCTTTCATCATTTCAAAATACAGGGTCTTGTGCTGGGCCCTCAAGTTACTCAAGCACTTATTTGGGTCCTGGTGATTATCAGACATCTGGAAATAATACGAGCGGAACCTATGGTCCGCAGACCAGCCTGTGGCATGGAGGACAATATGCAACTTACAACTCACAACAATATTCAAGCTACACCCCGGACACAAATCCGGCCTATAGTTCAAGCAATGCGGTCGGAACTTCAGAATATCAGCAACGTTGCAAGCAGTGGGAGGATTACTACAAGCAAACTCAAACCGAAGTCAGCTGTGCTCCTGGAACAGAGAACATATCTGTCTCTAGTGCATCTATTGTGGGTTGTCCTGCCCCTAGTGGAAGCACTAGCTACACAGTTCCGAACAATCAGATCCCTGCAGTTTACACACCTTCTTGGACACCAGTCTCCAGTTCATCTGAACTGAGTTCCGTACAGGTTTGGCAGTACCTTATGATGCCTTATGTTATATTTGTGAAGTATGTTTTTTCTTACCATCTATATGATAGCTTATTTACCACTCCATATATCTTCATCTGTTTCAATATGACACATGCTAGGTTTTAGGTCTTACTTACTTACATTTAAGTTTAGTGATACTGATATATATGAAGCAAAATATTTACATTTTCACATTATTCCTTGTTAACTTGCCCTGGGGAATTAAAAATAACAAAGAAACCCACTTAATATAGACTGGAAGTCTTGTTATCAGTCAAGCAACGAATAGTTAGATTTTGATGCCAGAATATTTGCTTGATGAAAAATTAGCTGCGAACTTGCATTCTAATTATCTAATTCACCAAAGCATCTCTCGAGATTCGGAATACGAATTAGACGAATGTGAAGTTTATTTATATTTTTCCATAAAATGAACTAAGTCTAGGCTGCATATGCTCTTTCTCATCTGTACTGCAATGCTAGATTGAATGTGCTGTTCCAGAAGAATATCTCTTATTTCTTGTTTAAGGCTTTGGTTGTCTCTATTTTCTTGTCATGGCATCTATATTTACAAATTGTGTGTCCATTATTAAGAAGACATGAAGTGTTACTCACTCCTGTGAGTAACAACTCATGTTTATGTAAAATATATATGAACTTAATGTCATTACTGGGGATCTATCATCAGCCTATCTCAGCGAGCAACAAGATCCCTGATTACTGGAAAAAGGAGCCTTCTGTTATCCAAAATGACTTGCCCCTCGGCACTGCACAACCACACTTGCAGAAGCCCCCTGATGTTACATCTATGCATGGGAATTTCCAAAATCTGCAGACCCCTGCATATCCCCAGGATTCCTCATCCTTGTATCCAGCTTCATACCAAGTCTCTCACAGTCATTCATCATCTTTCCAAACAGTTGTGCAACCTACCGAACAGATAGATTCACGCAAGGCAAGCAAACTGCAAATTCCTACAAATCCTAGAATTGCTTCAAATATATCCCTGGGTCAGCAGAAAACTGAGAAAGATGGTTATATGACTAGTCCTGCCCCAAAGCCAGCCTATATTACTGTTTCTATGCAGGCACCAGATGTAAAAGTTATTCCGCATGATGGAGCTGATTCCAGTCTTAAGGTAAAGTCTATTTGTACTCTCTGTAAAACCCCTATGTCCATGTTTTTTGTGCAAGAATGGAAACTGAACTATATGGCCCTTGGAAATTGGAATCATTTACTTTATACGTTATACACCAGGATACTGAAGTTATTGTTCTATAAATGTATGTCTTAAGGGTGGACACTAGGTTAATTCAGATCATACTAATTCGTAGGACAAAAGATACTCTAATTCACCCATGACACACCCTCCTCCAGAAAATATATTTGAGTTTCTTGATGAGCCAAAATATTGCAGGCAATAAGCTGGGGTTATATTGACATGCTTGTGAATTTTGTAGTTTGAACTTAAAACTTGTGGTGATTGTCAGAAATATTGGGACAAATATAAGGAACAAACTGAAGTAGAAACATTTGAGCTTTCTTGGCCACTCTTCCCTCTCTGTTGCATTACCGAAGAAATTCGATGCGAAGGAAAACATAAAATTAGCTCATGAAGGAAGGAGTGTAGGGCGCTAGGACACAGTTGATACTCCATGTAGAAATCTTTAGTTACATTATCCAAACGAATTGTCATGAATACATGCTTAAGCAGAAATGTTTTTACAGGCTGTCAGTGCTAAAATAAAATATGCAGAGTTTTTATATAAGGTGAAAATGTCATAAATGATACAAGTTCTTGTTATCTTTATCTGTACTAGTCTATATTGCATTGTCACGCTTTCCTCCTCTCCCTCTCCCCAGTCTTTTCTCTAGGTCTAATAGTTCATCTATAGCTTTAGATTAGATCAAGATCCATCCCAAATCCCAATTTCAAGTTTGCCCACATTATGTCTATAAAGATGCTATCATTCACATTTAATTAAGATCTATTATTTCATAATTATTTGACCAAACAAGAACCCTATTCCACACCTATGTCTATATTATAACCTATTTCATATACCAAGAATGTACATGATTTGACTTGTGAATTAGGATTGCAGTTCTGGATGTGCTTCACCGACAAGAGACAGATGAGAACCAAGAGGAAATAAACATATAGATTTCTCTTCACTTTGGCTGCACGGACTAGGACAAATAAGCCTGTTTACATTAGCTTCTATGCTTATTCTAATTAATGTAAATAGATGATGCATCTTAAGGCTTATTATGGTGTTTAGTTTTGCTCAAGTACGTGTCCGATCAATTTTATCTCTTCATGAGAAAATAATAGCAAAAACCAAAGAACTTTATCTTTATCTGAAGTATTTTGCTTAATGATCTGCTATTTGAGGATTTGATTGATATCTTTGCTGGCATGGAGGATGAGGGGAAAAAAAATCACTACTTAATTTGGATTTCTCACATACTTGAAAATTGCCAGAAAGATTGCCCTGATACAAATCTTCATATCCATTGCAGCCGGCTGCATTTCCAAAGTCATTGGTGGGTTATGTTGAAAGAGCTTTGGCTCGATGCAAAGATGACTGGCAAAAGGCTGCTGCTCAAGATATTATGAAGAAGGTAAGTTTAATTGACGGTGTCATGTAACTGATAAGATTATGTGCACACATCATGATGTTGAGACCAACAATTTCACATGATTTGTTTTGTTTTCTAACCTGCTTGTTCAATGCGATTTTAACATCCTTGTGTAAAAGTGAAATTGTTAGACGTAAAAATGTGCTTGGACCTTTCCTGTCTAAGTTCCTTTCTTGGACAAGCTTGCTATTCTAGTCTAAGTGAAAATTATAGCACCACAAATGTAAAGAAAGCATCATGTGTTCAGATTAACATCAGCACATATCTGGTTACTGATTGTCCATGGCCCCAGTTTATTCTGTGTTACCATATACGAATCAGACATAATATCAGCAAGTGTGTATAATAATATACTACAGTCGTAGAATGTGTAAGAGGCTTAGTGCTCTTGACTTATTATATTACTAGTAAATTATGCACGCTGTCACCCGCGTGCCTAATTATTTGGGTAAAATGTAAGTACATTTTGAAACAAAATGAATGATACATCAACTTTACTCATACTAGGTCTAAATTTTTTGGCAAATATTATATTGGCAAATATTATTAAAGTTAAGTGTTAGTTCTATAGATCTATTATTATTACTGCATTATAAATTGTGATGGATCGAAACTATAAATAGAGGACTGAAAATGAGAATTATTTAGGAGTTGCAATTGGTGTTTCCCTTAGAATATTACCCTGGACCTGTTTTCTTTTATAATAGTATAGATTTTACCATGTAGATAATAACAGAAGCAACTGCTGATGGCACGCTGAACACAAGAAATTGGGATACGGAGCCTCTGTTTCAGATACCCAACGCAGATGCAGTTAATGAGTATGTAATTTTTTTGCTGTATCATTATATAACTATTTATAAGGAGGGGCAATTACACCTGATGGTCTGCACCTTGTTCTGTAGCAATACCAAGTTCTCGCAACCAGCTTTTTCAACACCAAACAATCGAAGAAGTCCTGGTCGGCGATCTAAAAGTAGGTGGGAGCCTATTTCAGATGAAAGTTTGGTTAGCAAATCTGCCAATACTCCTAATGGCACTGCAAAATATGGAGGTTGGAACAGACAGGTAATCCCTTATTCTGAAAAAAATTAATCTTTACTCTATATTTTGTGCTTATTTCTCAAGCGACCTCATTTTTTGAGATTTTTGTTTCACGTGCTTAGAATTTTGATCAAGTTACATTCGTAATTGCACTGATATCACTGACCAAGTGATCCTATAATTAAGGACTATTAAATAAGTAAGAAATCTAGAATCAAAGAAAGCCCCAATTCAATTGGACCAAACATTAATTACAAATTGGTACACGGAAGCATAAAAAGGCCATATAGGTTATTGTATCGAGTTGATCGTGGCTTGTGATTAGGTTTCCGGCCAGAATCCAGTCGGAATTGGCCTGAAAATGTGAAGGAGCGGCTGGCGGCTCGAGCGAGATGGGAGGAGGCAGTCTCTCCTCTCTGTTTTTCCCGTTTCATTCCTTTCATTCTAACTATTTTTTCCCCTCCTTTTCTAACCTTATACTAGCTTGACTGGGGTAAATTGACAAATTTTACCCAGGATGTGGTCGCACGTATCGCGCTCTACCGCAGACAACCTTGAAATCGGGGTTAATCTGTCAATTTACCCCAGTCAAGCTAGTATAAGGTTAGAAAAGAGAAAAAGATTAGTTAGAATGAAAGGAATGAAACGGGAAAAACAGAGAGGACACACTCCGTCCTCCCATCTCGCTCGAGCCGCCAGCCGCTCCTTCCCATTTTCAGGCCAATTTCGACCGGATTCTGGCCGTAAATCGAATCAGGAGCCACGATCAACTCGATACAGTAACGTATATCGCGTTTTTATGCTTCCGTTTACCAATTTGTAGTTAATGCTTTGTCTAATTGAATTGGGGCTCTCTTTAATTGTAGATTTCTTTCTTTAATAGTCCTTAATTCTTGTTTGATTATATTGACACTCCCTAGGTTTGGGATCCATGAAATCAAGGCAACAAAATTGACTTTGGATTGATAACGTTGAAAATCATGGATGGTTCCCTTTGTTTTTTTTTAAGATCATGGATGCTTGTTGGTTTAAAACTTATCTTTAGTGTTCTCATCTATGACATTATGCTATGTAAGACTTGTTTCCTTGATTTTGCTTGTTTTTGTGGGTTTAGACTATTTATGAAGTAGCATATGACTTCTTATTATCATCTGTGAGCTTATAACTTTACAAGTTGTATATGTGCATTTCTCATTATATTACAAGCATAAAACTTCGGTATGTCCGGGTTTTGGCACTAGCCGTGGCGCAACCTAGATACTCGGTTCACTACTATTTGATAGTGTGGTGAAGTTGCAAATATGCGTGTTATGAGAGTACATATGTTTCCAAAAATGAATAATTTGAAAGGACACTTGTTTACCGGGACACACAAAATGGCAAAATGCACATCTATAATGTTATGAAAGGACCCATTTGAACAGGACACCCAACTTGGATTTGATGAAGGCCTCCTTCGCCCTTTTCTTTAACTTTGTTTGCATTTCCTTTTGATGAGTGAAATGTTTTCTCAAGATTAACTGACTATTGGGGATTCTCATTTTACTGTGTGAAGATTTGTCTTTGTATTAATGGTTATATTTCTTAGTTTGTTCTAACCCACCATGATATTGATATGGTTGCAGCTATCTGGTGGAAATTCAAATGATAAGACCAGTTATGCTACAAAATTTTCTTTATCAGATCAGAAAAGATATAATAAAAATGTTGCAAGACCTGCTAAGAAGCAGCGCCTTAGTGATGACTTGAGGGCAACAGATGATGCTGAAGCTTCAAGTGGTAGTGATAAGGAACATAATTTGACAAAATATTATTCTGCTGCAATGGCACTTACGGATTCACCAGAGGAGAAGATGAGACGTGAAAATCGTTCGAAGCGCTTTGACAAGGGACATGGAAACCGGGCAAAGAACAATAATTCAAGATCAAAAGAAGTTGGGTCTGGGAATCCCTATGTAAGAAGGGCTAGTGCCTTGGTGCCTAGCAGAACCTTCGACGAAAGCGGGAGCAGGGCTGTTGAAGATATTGACTGGGATGCTCTTGTTGTTAAGGGAACATGTCAGGAGATTGAGAAACGCTACTTGCGGCTTACTGCTGCACCTGATCCTGCCACCGTAAACTATCTTTGCTTCCTAATACTGTGTTGTTTTGAAAACAACGTTCTTGATGATATAAGATATATGACACAGGGAATGATGATATAAGCTATATACTAATGTGCAGGTGAGGACTGAAGAAGTTTTAGACAAAGCTTTGCTAATGGTTCAAACTTCTCAAAAGAATTATCTATACAAATGCGATCAGCTGAAATCTATACGGCAAGACCTTACAGTACAGCATATACGCAATGAGCTTACCGCAAAGGTACAACTATTGTTCTTGCATCACTGCCTTTCCTTTTCCTGGCATTGATGAGTGTGCATCATGTCAAAGTGACATGACAATACACAAGCATCTTTATTTTATGGGTTGCGCTAGATGTTTTGACAATTTTAATTCAGGTATACGAGACTCACGCCAGATTTGCTATAGAAGCTGGTGACTTGTCAGAGTACAATCAGGTGGATTCTTTTAAGTTTTTTGCTTATCTTCTCTTTTATTTCCATTGTCTTGAGTATGTGAGCGTGTGTCTGTAATTCATTTGAGTGTTGCTCTGCAGATTACTCACCTTAATCTTTATATATGCAGTGTCAATCACAGCTGACAACACTCTATGCAGAAGGAATTAAAGGATGTCATATGGAATTCGCCGCATACAATTTATTATGCGTAATATTGCACTCGAATAACAACAGGGATCTCGTGTCAGCAATGTCAAGGTATGTGACAGTCCGGGCAAGGTTACGTTAGTGTTTTCTTAGTATCTTCTAGTTAAGAATCTGAACTGTGGATCACTGCATGGAATTGGGTACTATGTATGTCTACCAATCACCCCTTCATCCATCAACTCCTTGTTTTTTATGGTGATTTCAATATTCAGCATTCATCCGAACACAGCATTTTCTTTATTGATACTATACCACTCATGATGTGTGATTGAACCCACAACATTGTTCAGCAGAATCCGTTGACTCCGGGACATTAGACAGTTCTGTACATGTCTTGTGATCAAGCTGTTTGAATTACCATAGTACTGATCAGTGGTTACATAGTTTAGCTCCATGATTTTTTTATTATGATAAACATAAACTGAATATATGCTATCTTAATCTGTCGCAAACTCCCGTCAAAATGCACACTGAGTGGTGTCCTTGTCTTTTATTCATGAATTTGATATACAGATTATCAGCTGATGCTAAAAGGGATGAAGCAGTAATACATGCTCTTAAAGTTAGGACTGCTGTGACGTCTGGAAATTACGTAATGTTCTTCAGACTTTATAAGACTGCACCTAACCTTGGCACTTTCCTTATGGGTGAGTTTTAACTTCGCTTATTGAATGAATGAATGCACATTGCTCTTCTAGTCTTCTTGATTTGTTTTCACGAGGTAGATGTTAAAGTAAGTTTTTTACATGCAGATCTTTATGTTGAAAAAATGCGATATGCCGCTGTAAAATGCATATGTCGTTCGTACCGGCCTACAGTACCTGTATCATATCTTTCTCAGATCTTAGGCTTTGGGAGTTCATTACCTGCAAGTGAAGCAAGTGATGTGAAGGAAATGGATGGTGTGGAAGAATGTTTGGAATGGTTTAAAGCTCATGGTGCATGTCTTACTTATGATAGCTCTGATGTGTCCCTTGATACAAAGGTTAGTGTTATCAGATGTTTGTATTGGTCTTGTACAGATATGAAGAAAAAAACGCAAATGATATGGAGCCGACATTTTAAGTCAGCTCTTCAATAAGTTATATACTTGTAGTAAGTTGTAGCGAAGTTGTCAGCTCTTCAATACGTTATTTACGGCTGGTTAAAAAAATGGCAGCTTTTCAGTTAGGCTGGTGACAATGGCCAGTTGTTGTACGTGTCCTCTTTCTTTTGTTAGTAGTGGAGTCATTGGGAAGGGTTGGGAGTGTGTAACTTCTACTTGGATTTTATTGAAGAATCTTCCTGTTAGTGCGACTCTTTACTCTGTATTATCTTGAATCGGGGTCCCATTGATTGAGGAGTGCCTGTGGCCAATGAGCTGCATCAATATATTGAGTAACTTTTATGAATTATATTTCTCTGTACGTCTAACCTACATGAGAAAGACACTTGTCGTATACAGCTGGTTAAAAGTAGAAAGATCTGTTTGAGCTGCAATGTTATTTTCACATTAATATTGGGGTGTTCAGCGTTGTGCCTGTGCCTCACTACCTCCTTTCATCTGCATGTCATTGTTTTGAGAACCTTTTATATGTGATGGCTAATTTGCATCAAGAAACTCTCAGCCTCATTTCCTTTGTTACATTATCTGCTTCACGACTCCTGACCTTCATGAATACTGCACCTAAAGTACATGATACTTGTGAGCATGAGTCATGGCATTAATGCGGTTGCATTTTCGATCTGCCTGAGATCAGAAGATACTTGTGCTCTGCTCTGTTATACGTACATGTGTTAATGTGTTTTATATTTGAGTCAACCTTTCATCTCTAATTGCTTCATCTTTTATGGGCAGGCTTCTGTATCAACTCTCTACATGCCGGATCCCGAAGATGCTGTTTCACATGGAGATGCAAATCTGGCAGTCAATGATTTTCTGACAAGGAGTTTAGTACAATCTAATTAACCAAACTTGCAAGAGCATTCTGCAACGAGTTTTGTTCCAAAATAGAGCTGGACTTGAATGAATTGCTCAAGCTCCAGAATGTCTGTATGAGTAAAGGGGATGTTACACCCGTGGCTGCAGCTGTGTAACAAGAAAGCGTCCATTAGACAGACGTGTTAGGGCCTGAGGAGCATCCTCAGGTACCAGCTGCTGCTTGTTTAATGTTTCCGTGCTTGGATCTCTTTGTAACAGAAGATGGCAGAATTCTTTTTTATTTTACAGTTTCATATAGCAGTCTAGCAGATGAAAATCATAACTAAAACAAGGTAAGGCTGTCCGTGTTGTATAACTGCTACATGTATACTAGATTATCTGTAACAAATTGGTGTTGTAGAAAAATCATAATACCAGTTTTGAATCAGAAAATTGATCTGCTGTTGTTGTTTGATTTGGTGCTATATTGCTTTTATTTTTGGGTGGTTTGTGGCAAAAAATGTGGCTCTGAGGCATTATTTATCTACAAGGGATTCTCCGTTGGCTACACATCATTGGTTTCACTTGACAGCATGCTTGCTATATTTGTGTTTAGTTTAGATTAGTTAATATCAACTGATTAGTTGAAATTTATACTTTAAATACAACTAATGGCAAGATGATACACTCCAGATCCAAGAGGTCACGGGTTTGATCTCCGTTATGGGTGATTATATTCCCGAAATGAGTGATTATATCCTCTATATTGAGGCTTGTAAAATATCTGATTAATCATTGATAATACATTCGTTGAACAATTATAATTGTAATAGTATATCTTTAGTAAAGAAGTTTTCAGAAATGAAATGAGATTAAATCTAAATTGAGTTTACCAAATAGATTTCAGATTTCAGAAGTTTTTGTACTTTTAGATGGTTCATTAAGTTTATACATTTCTATGGTGGTAAAGTTCATTTGTACATTGACATTTGACAATGTGGTGATTGGTCACAAAACCTATATTGAAAGTATATGAAAATTGCACTAATTATATGTCTTTTCGAGATTTAAAAATTCATACCATTCTCATATATATTATCACACCTAAAAAGTCACTATTCTTTCTCTATTTAAATTAAAAAACACACTGAAATTCAAATCCTAACCTCAATAATCACAATGTCTTCCTCTAAGGGTTCATCAACAATGCGATCAACTACGTTAACTTACATAAATGTATCTAAAACTGTAGTCTGGTAACCAATCGATGATTGTAGTCCACGACCACGTTACAGACAAAGTTCCAAATAATGGTAAGTCGTATTCCAGCTCCAGGTGTGTCAATTGACATCAAATACAATTTACTTGTCTGCATTGCGAGGTGATTCCTTGAGTATAAGATGACAATCGACTATCCATCTTGATCTACAACTATCTAATATGCATTTCTAATTTCAAAAATCAAGTAATCAAGTAATAAGGTGTTCATCATATTTCTCTAATTCATATAATTTACACATCTCCATACTTTTCGCTCCGTTTTAGGTGATTCTAACCCGTACCATTCACCTAATAACATTTGAGTTGCTTTCCCAAAGATATTTATCAAGTCATGTAGGGCAAAGATGGGAGCAAAACTGAATTCAAACCATACCTGGTACTACATTGACCAAGTGGGATATCAACAATAACACTTCTCCCAGAAGAAGCTTCTGTCCAAACTTGTACGTACGGGTAACAAACTAGCCAGTCAACAGTCCAAACCATATAAACCAATTTTGGAGTACATTTTGACTATTCCCCAAAAATTAATGTGATACTAACTCTGTTACTTTATCTCCCAATTTGAACTGAGTCCCGACAAATGTACTACTCCCCGTAGATATGGACAAAGGACCTTGGAAAACCAAAGGAGTACAAGTGTGTAATTTGAGTATTCATAGTTTGGAAATTGGAAAAATATTTGCCAGTTTTGAGGTTTGTTCGCAAAACCAAAACTTAAGCTAATGGATTTGTTCACAAAATGGAATGGAGGTTGTTTCATTTAGGCTCTGTTATTTTCAGCTGAGGATTTCAGAACTGAACTGAACTGAATTTAATGGATCTGAAGTGAAGTACAAATTTGAACTAACCAAATCTAATGGATCTGAACTGAACTGAATGAATCTGAACTTAAGTTGAAAAAAGCAGAGCCTTAAACTTGTATAATATATCCTGCTAATTAATCTCACATCTATTTATTATTGCGCCATTGGCTCCTTGGATTCTAATATTAAATTAAAATTTAGAGGTTTTTATTACTATGTACGTAGGTACATGGCAAGACGTGTAAAATTAAATTTTGTTGAAACTTGAAAGTATACCAAAGAACCTACAGAAACCTTAAGAAATAGAAAACGTATAGAATTCAATAGATCGAAATAGAAAAGCTACTCTATATCTTACAAAGGCGAAAGAAATAGAAAATAATAAAGAATTCAATTAATCCCAAAAAAAGAAAAGATATTCTCTATATGTACATAGGTCAAATTAATACTGAGTCGTCTTACTTTAGATCATCTCAGGAAGTCCTTTTGTACCAAGTGGACAGTAAATTCTATAAACTCATTCTACTTTTCATATGTTATATGTTAGTAATGTGAGACTTTGTTTACACTCTTTACAGAATCCGTATAAAACACAGGAAAGTAATTAACCTAACCTAACCTCTCATCCCCACAAGCACACACATTGTAAAAACATACACAAGTTTCAAAAGTTGCAAAAACACAACCCTCGTGACACCTTCCCTTCGGCACTAAACCCTTTTTACGTGGCACATCTCACCACCCGTATTCCATTTTCAACGACAAACCCCCAAAAATCTACCAACAACATATCACACATGACCTAAGCAGCTAGCTACAATCCCATACTCGATCACATATTCACATTCATCACAGACTACTAAAACGGGTGGCATAATAAAAGGGCAGGCAACCAACAAGTAGGTAAGAACGCAAACCTCATTCCCCCTCAATCCCACATTTTACAAATCTCCTATGACCTCACCTGTTAGCCTCCCCACAGTAGATTACCTACTTCTTTCCTCCTATCCCCTCCCTCCACGTGTCCCCCCTAATGACTTTCTGTTGCTAGTTAATCCAGACGTGTAGTTCTTAGATTAGGAATTCTTGGTCACCTCTCTTCATCTATCCTTAAATCCTTCTTAATTCTTTTAAAACTAATTATAAATCTCACACTATTAAGCCCCAGTATTTAATACACAACTTACCACTTTTAGCCACCATTACTTACTCTCTTAATCACTTACTTAATCTTGTCCCCCATATTCAAAGTATTCAAAAACACAGCATGCACTGATGCACTTAATCCAGAAAATCTTGAATTAATTCCCTAATAATCACATCATTATTAGGCTAATACATTTCCAGGTGAATTAATTACCTAATTGCAACCAGCCCAGCTCTCAACTGTTTTTATACTCCTCCAATCTCTCTTCTCTCTCTCACACACACTCACCCAGAACTCATCACAAAATCGACGGAGGGATTTCATGTCGTCCAGAGTTGTGGCAGATAATCATCTTCCATCGCCATCTTCGTTTTTCCACACCATGTCGCGGGAGAACGCCTGCGTGTCGCCCACGCTCGGCCAGCTGCTGAAGTCGGTTGGCGACGTTCGGAAGGAGGTTACCGGGGACGAGACGCCGGTGCATCAGGTTCTTGATGTGAGCGACCCTGGGCCAGGTGCGCTGCCATTTGTTTTATCGTTTACGAACTTGACGTACAGTGTCAAGGCTCGTCGTAAATTTGGAGTTTCGAAGCTGTTTATGCCACGCGCGGCGGAGGATGCTGGGTTTGAGAATAGGACGAAGACGATACTTAATGATATCTCTGGAGAGGCGCGTGATGGGGAAATCATGGCGGTGATGGGCGCGTCGGGGTCGGGAAAGTCGACACTTATCGATGCGTTGGCGAACCGGATGGCGAAGGAGAGTTTGAAAGGGTCAATTACGCTCAATGGGGAGGTGCTGGAGTCGCGGTTGCAGAAGGTGATTTCGGCTTATGTTATGCAGGATGATCTGTTGTTTCCTATGTTGACGGTTGAGGAGACGCTCATGTTTGCTGCCGAGTTTCGCCTGCCGAGAACGCTCTCAAAATCGAAGAAGAAGCTGCGTGTGCAAGCCCTAATTGATCAGCTTGGGCTACGGAATGCTGCGAACACGGTGATTGGGGACGAGGGGCATCGTGGTGTTTCGGGTGGAGAGAGGCGGAGGGTGTCGATTGGAACGGATATCATTCACGACCCGATTCTGCTGTTCTTAGACGAGCCGACTTCTGGATTGGATTCGACAAGCGCTTATATGGTGGTGAAGGTTTTACAGAGGATTGCGCAGAGTGGAAGTATTGTGATCATGTCGATTCATCAGCCGAGTTACAGAATCATGGGGCTGTTGGACAGGATGATCTTCTTGTCCAGGGGGCAGACTGTTTACAGTGGCTCTCCTGCCAATTTGCCGATTTTCTTCTCAGATTTTGGCCATCCAATTCCTGACAATGAGAACAAGACCGAGTTCGCGCTCGACCTGATTCGGGAACTGGAAGGTTCACCAGGAGGAACCAAAAGTCTGCAGGAGTTCAATAAAACCTGGCAGACTTTGAAGCGAAGTGGAAGCATTCACGCGAATCGCGATGAAATTGGGAACCTGTCATTAAAGGAGGCGATCAGTGCTAGTATTTCGAGGGGGAAGCTTGTTTCAGGTGCAACAGCTTCGAACAATTCAGCCGGTCCTACATCGATGGTTCCTACATTTGCCAATCCTGCCTGGACCGAAATGGCAGTTCTCTCTAAGCGTTCGTTCATGAACTCGCGCCGTATGCCTGAGCTATTCAGCGTCAGGCTTGGAGCAGTTGTTGTTACTGGATTTATCCTAGCGACAGTGTTCTGGCGTCTTGACAATTCCCCGAAAGGTGTCCAGGAACGTCTCGGGTTCTTTGCGTTCGCTATGTCCACCACATTCTACACTTGTGCAGATGCATTGCCTGTTTTCCTCCAGGAAAGGTACATTTTTATGCGTGAAACTGCCTATAACGCTTACCGGAGATCCTCGTATGTGTTATCTCATTCACTAGTGTCTATCCCCGCTCTATTGTTCCTATCCATGGCATTTGCCGCGCTAACATTCTGGGCAGTTGGGCTAGACGGAAGCTTTATGTTCTACTTTGGTATAATTTTCGCCTCGTTCTGGGCTGGAAGCTCTTTTGTTACGTTCTTATCAGGCATAGTGCCACAAGTTATGCTGGGATACACGATAGTCGTCGCAATTTTGGCCTATTTCCTTCTATTCAGTGGATTTTTCATCAACAGGGACCGAATTCCCCCTTACTGGATTTGGTTCCACTACATTTCACTTGTCAAGTACCCATACGAGGCCGTGTTACAGAACGAGTTCCAGGATCCAACTAAGTGCTTCGTTCGGGGGATCCAGATATTCGATGGGACGCCTTTAGGCGCAGTTCCTGATGCACTGAAGGTTAGGCTGTTGGACAGTTTGAGCAGTTCGTTGGGGATGAGGATTACGAGCACGACGTGCGTGACGACGGGAGTGGATATACTGCAGCAGCAGGGGATTACTGATCTGAACAAGTGGAGCTGCTTGTGGGTTACAGTGGCATGGGGTTTCTTCTTCAGGGTTCTGTTCTATTTGTCACTTTTGGTTGGAAGCAAGAACAAGAGGAGGTGAACATTATACTTGGCGGGAAAATAAACCCCAACATTATCTTCGTTGTTTTTTTTTTCTTCTTTAAATAATTTTCATTTCTTGTGGTTTTCTGTTATTGTCTAAACTGTACTACTTACTAGTCTTCTACTACTTACTATATTGAAAGTGAATTACTGAAAAGTTTATGAGAGTTCAAACTCGGCTTATTTTACTATCGACATATTACAATTCAATTGTCTTTCATTATCACGATGTTAATTAACATAGGCAAAGAATAAATTTGTACTCGAAATGAATCGAAATCATAGAGTAAGAACGCATTGAAGGATATGCAGGTGTGCTATTTGGCTAATTGAATTTTACTCGTAAATTGGCACATGGAGTGATTGACTTTTGTGTTTGACTTATCCTATGTTTAGTAATTACGCGTTGCACTTACTGCGATTTAATGCAAATCTACCATTCTGCTGCAAATTAAGGACAAAAAAGCAAGTCAAAGGGCAGAAGTTTGTTGGACAGCTTTGAAACTTTTTTCCCCATTTTATTATATTTAAAACTGATTTAAATAATTAAAATTTGAGAATTCTATGTAACTTTCAAAATCATTTTTTAAAGTTTGTTAGTATAAAATTTGATATTTGCCTGTTAAAAAAGTAGCAGACAAACAAGATATATATCTGGAAGAGTATGATACAAGAGTTGGAAATATTATTATTTGTTGCGTACAAGAAATCAGTAACTTAAATTTATCATATCACTGGGGTCTGGGGTTACTATGTGATCGATCATCTTTGATCTGTTATGTCATTTAAATAACATGATTCAAAGTGGTTTGGTTAATCTGTTTTGAAGTCTGTTATACAAGCTACTATACATCTTAAAATCTCTCATAATTGTGGGCTCGAATGGGGACTACATGAGAGGATCATGATATGTTCTTATTCATAAAGAATGCATCCATCGTTTCATATAATACCGGTTTGATAAACTACGTACGTAGTTGCATTAATCTAAGTAAAGTCACAATGTTCAAATACGAAAAATTCAAGACTCGATTTACAGTTTACACGAGTGTTTGCCGAATGAATATGAAACAGTATCCATAGTGAATTACTTCAGTTCACACTTATTTGACATCCAGAAAAGGCAACAGATAATGTAACAAACCAAAACAAAACGCTTAAAACATGAATGCAACAGAATGAAGAGAAGTAAATAAAAGCACATGGACAAAAACATAAACTGCGTGCGTGATGTATGGGTTGGGGGGTTTGAAAGTGAAGATGGGAAGACCATTCCTCCCTCCTGGCATGGTGTGATATGGTTGCCGTGTTAGGAGAACCAACTGACCAATAATAAAGCATGCAGCTGCAGGTCTAATTATAATAAATAAAATGCTGTAAATCTTTTACTTTAAGGTGTGTTGTTGTCATCAAAAATGCATTTGTCTTCGTTATGGGCCACCTAGATCTCCTTCATTTTTTGGTCTATTTCTTGATGTGATGTTCGTGTAGTAAGACAATGATTGTCATCCTTTCAAACTTAGAGTGAAGTTGGGTAAACTGCTTAAAATGTCCATTATTTTTTACGTATGACATGCTTGACTTGTTTAGGGTTATATAATTTTGTTTGTGTTAATGGAGAATAGTGGAAGGGCATGTGCGGAATAATACTTTTATTCGGTCGAGTGTATAATGTTGGAAGTATATTTTTGTAGATTAGGAAACACATACGGTCTGTTTGGCAAGCATTTAACAGCTCAACAAAGCTAAATGAGTTAATTTGGCCAATTTTCTGTGTTTGGCAAGCATTTTTTAGCAACCTCAACTAACCATTTTGAATCCTCCCTCCAATATTCTTCCTATTTATTTCTTTCACACTCTTACACATCTATTACACACTCTTACACATACCCCACATACCCCACACTTTTATCTCTTCTTAAACACATACCCCACTTCTTACACCTTTATTACACATCTCTTACACCCCTATAATATTCCCACCTAAAACCTATAAAATATCCCAACACAAAACTCAACTAACATCTACTTACTATTCACTATTCCTCAACTTACTAACTCTCAAAACTCAACTAGCAAACTCTTGGCCAAACAGTCCGATATAATGTATAAGCTTTTGGTTGTCTTTCTTTGTAGCGTATATCATGAAATCAAGTTCGAGTTAGGATAAAGGAGGGAGGACTCTTCACTACCTGATCCGGATAGAGCCCAGACTGGTGGGCCCACCTCCATGGCCCGCCAAGTGTTTGCCTAAACCATGGGCCTTGGTTCACAAGTGAGAACAAACCTGAAGTGACTTGTTATCATCTATCTGATGACTCCCAAACAACTTCTTCAAAGTACAACTAGTTAACTATTAATACTCACTTTGGTAACTTAAATGAATCCTGATCAACTCATTCTCATAGCTACCCACTATCTAACTCAACTGCACTTAAGAGAGAGACTCGAGTCTAGGTGTTATGTCGGGACTGGAATCTGAATCGTTTTGTGTAACTCTAATCGTATGGTGGATTTAGGTGCTATATATGTAGTTAAATTTGTTAAAACTAAGAGATCGACTTGTTTGAATGTTAGTAGGGTGCCCATGTTAGTATTTGTTATAATTTACGAATGTTGCTGCTATTGGTATTATTTCTTTTGGCTTGAATTGGTAGGGTCTTTTTTTATCTCATTTTTATATTCTTTTTCCTTGATTTATCACGAACACATACAAACAGCGAACCGAACACGGACTTGAGAAGTTTTTAATCGAACAAAATTCGAACACTTAAATTTTGTTCGTCGAGTACGAATACAACCACACGAATGGACATTCATTAAGCTCAATGTTCAGTTCGTTCGGTTCAATTGCAACGCTGGACTAGACTATCTTTTGAAGCCCGACGGGTCGACCCGGGTAACCCGCCACCCAGAGGCCTCTCGGGTTTTTAAACCCCTAAACCCGGGAAAACCAGCGACCCGTTAAAAATCCGGAAGAACCGCTAAAAAACCGTGGGTTTTTAGCGGTTCACCCGGGTCTTTAAAAAAAATTGACATGAATACTGATGACAACATTTTATACCCATTTTTACCACTCTTTTTCGCTAACATTAACGCGGGTTTGTCCCCATTCTAGTCTTGTTTTGCATTGTTTTTGCATATTTTCAGATTACGTCATGTTTTTGGGCGAGTTTGTGTTTTCGATGGATTTTGAGCATATTTCGGCATAAAACAAGCCAATATTGAAGAT
>JAYMSL010000439.1:0-24686 GCA_036897195.1 Plantago coronopus
ATATTTCTAACTAATAATTAACGAAATACTCTCTAAGCCTCGGAAATATCACCCACAGTGGGGATCGAACCCATGACCTTTTGGATCAGGAATGTCTCAGCTAACCACCACTCGCTACAATATATTAACCAGACATGATTATCTAGTTATCTGAGTATATTACTGCCACTGTCCTCTAATCTAAACTCTAAAAGTAAAGCCAAAACAGAGGTGAATGCTTTTAAACTAAACGCATAATTACAGGATCTCACTTAATAATTACCAAAAACTTGTGTATCTAACCATGTTTTGTGCTCTTTTGCATTACTCTAGGTTAATTCAGTATGATTTTTTTTTTTTTTAACTGAACTGAATAAACATGATCTTGACATAACAAATCAGAATTTAAGTAACCGAACCGAACCGAACAAATCATAATGTAAGTGAAACTTGATGGTGTTTAACCAAATAATCCAACACGGAAAGCAGGGTGGCGTAGCTTTCACTGGATTCTTTCTTTGTCTAATTTTCCTTTTCTTTTTTGACATATACTTTGGAATTCTTTTAAACACTCTCTTTCCTTTAAACCTCTATTTAAACCCCACCATTCTTCCACATTTTATGCACAAACACACCAACACACAATCTCATCTGCAGAACCAGAGCTATTAGTTGCTGCAAAAACAAACAAAAATGGTCGGAAACAAGCCTTTTCTTGCCGTTGTTGGCATACAATCCATATATTCCGGATACTTCCTGCTCACAAAGATTGCATTCGATGTTGGCATGAACACCTTCGTGTTTGTGTTCTATAGACAAGCCTTTGCCACTCTTTTCTTACTCCCCGTTGCCTTCTTGTTCGAACGGTACATGCTACTATCTATTCATATGCATTCTTCTCTTAGAGTGTTAATGTTTACGAAGAACATGTTTTCCAGGAGACTTACTCGTATATCTGTGATTCAACTTGCAGGAAAACAGCTCCACCAATGTCGTTCTCAATCTTCGTCAAGATATTTCTGCTTTCACTATTCGGGTACGGTTCATTCTCTCCAAAATTGCCCTACAATCTTATAGCTTAACATTTTACTCAAAAAAAGGAAATGTTTGTCATGGTATAATAACTCTGATTTATATATGCAGGATCACTTTGAGCTTAGATATTGTTGGAGTGGGATTGAAGTATACATCTGCATCTCTGGGAGCTGCAACAGCCAACACACTCCCTGTTATAACTTTCTTTCTTGCTGTTATACTAAGGTAATTAAGTAACTAATCATGACTAATCATCATTACTCCCAAATAGTAGCCTAATTGCCTAAATAGTACTAATTAACTTATTGTAAAGTATTTTATATACCTTTCTTTTTAAGGCCCCTCCCCCTTTTTACAAAATTATTTTGATGGAAAAAAAAAGCTTCTTTACATGTAATTAAGTAAGCAAGCATTATGTAATAATGGATGGTGATTACTAAAGAGGAAGTCAAATAATTGGTCTAATGCATTATGCATATCTTGATATATTCTTCATGCACTTGTAAGAGCATCAACACTAATTTATCTATTTTTCACCTGTGGACTTTGAGAAAATATCTATTTGAAATTTGATAAAGGAAGAAAATTCAATAAAAAGTAAAGAGATAGAGATAAGGCAATTTAGAAATAATTTATGAGATGCTATTTGAAATCCTATAACAGGAAAAAAGAAGATGATAATAGGTCTGTGCTTCCAAAACCAAAAAGCAAGCTATGGTTATCGGTGCGGATCCTCTACACTATATTGTATCCCACAAAATACCTCATTTACTATTATTGTAGTATACCCTTTATTCAATGTAAAATGCACGCGGCCTAAATAATAGCCCTTAGAATAGGCTTTCTTTAGAATTGGTTCCAGGTGTTGAAAGATCTTCTTCCACCAAACATGTTGGTTACAGATCAAATCCTAGGAACATGAGTTCCTTCAACAAGTGATAGTTGTCCTTATGTAGGGCATCTCTCCCTTAGTATGATCAATTAGCATTATTAAAAAGATGCTAGAATTTGTTTTAGAGAAGTTAAGGGGCAGCAACATTGGATCTTGGAAATATTTGTTGATGTAGCTTTCTATGGGGCAAAAGCTGACAGGTTTTAGTTGGGCTGACAAACACCACCTTAATTGGCTTGACACTCACAAAGCTAACAAGATGAGATGTCATTTTTCAGGATGGAAAAAGTGAATGTGAGGACCAGCCCTGGGATAATGAAAATTGCAGGAGTGACTCTCTGTTTGGGTGGAGTTGCAATTATGGCATTTTACAGGGGCCCTTTCTTGAAAATATTGGTGCACCATCATTTGATTAACAACCATTTGCATCAAGCAAGAAACCAAGTCCCTTCTGTCATAACTTGGATTAAGGGTGTTTTCCTCATGCTTTGTGGTAATCTCACTCGGGCTTTGTGGCTTGTCCTTCAGGTACAGTCCATTCCTATACGCAGATAGAATCTCATCTTATTTAAAAACTCGTACGACTCTCTTGGCATTATGAAGTACTTCAAATTATAACAATTGTACGTGGAATTTACAGGGGCGAGTTTTAAAGAGTTATCCTTCAAAGCTGATGTTGACGACGCTGCAATGCCTCTTGAGCACGATTCAGTCATTCGTCGTCGCAATTCCATTTGCTAGAGATCCTAGTTTGTGGAAACTCGGATGGAATGTCCAGCTTATTTCAGTATCCTATTGTGTAAGTGCATCATATTGTACTATATTTGTCAGTGTCCATTTGCATAAACAAAAAAGAGTGATTACTGAACATATCTAAAATGGTTTCTTCTATGGTGTTTGTACAGGGAGTAGTAGTGACTGGTTTATCCTTTTACCTGCAAGCATTTGTGGTTGAGAAGAAAGGTCCAGTTTATCTAGCCATGACAACACCATTGATCCTGGTCATTACCATCATTGTCTCCTCATTCATCTTGGGCGAGATTATTAGTTTCGGAAGGTAATTTATTAATTTATCGCGCAATTTACACATCTTATAAGCTGCCTAAAACAGGCAGCATTATTGCACAGAACAACACATAAAGTGGTACACAAGACTAAAGTATAGCTATATATACTTGTTGTATATACCGCGTATTAATGAATAGTTTTTCGACATGTGCAGTATTTTGGGAGCGGTTTTGCTAGTGGGAGGGCTGTACTTTGTGCTATGGGGAAAGACTAAAGAGGAAGAGAGGGAGAAACTCAGAGTTGGGCAGATTGATGCAGAGAAAGCATGTGGAGAATCAAAGGCAAATGAAGTGGCTTCTGATGTAAATATTCATTATAGCCCATGTCATATATAGATTCATGATCTTGATCAGTAGGTTGGGTAATCCAACATATATAAGTTTCAGTAGGCATTTACTATATGAACTTGCGGAGTCAGGGGAGATTTGTGCCTTATGAGTTATGTGGCCTCTCAACTGTAACATGTGCCCAGAAATGAAACGTGAAGAAGTCAGTGTTTGGAGGACTAATTTGCAGTAGTACGAACTGAAGTCGCACATTTACATTAGCGTTTGGGTTCGATATACATAGATTATTAGACGAATAATTTGTTGAGGGGTGCATTGCATTCACACAATTTCGATGTTATTTAATAATCTTGTGTACTTCTGAAGTGAAAAAGGTAATTTCTAAGGACGAAATCAAAATAGACCCTACTACTTCATGCCTTCATGGCAAGGAAAGTGAGTTATGTAGTTGATTTCCAACCATAAAATCAACAAGACACAATTTGTGCATGAAAGAATCTTTATGAAGCCAAAGCAGCTATCCCAAATGGCTCAATATAGTTTCTGTCTTTATAAGACGAACAGTTATGATATGATGGGATCTCTTCTGATCCGTGGCAAAATGAATGTATTTCACATACTATACGATTAATTCGTTTCTAATATATTTTGCCGATTCAAAAAGAAAAAAAATCATTACACATTGCAATGCAATTATTTGTCGGAGTTTTGGAAGAATGAAAATTTACAGTTACTATTGTTAATAGCGCCCCTCAATAACTTCCAACGCTGTCACTAAAATGTAAAGAACAACAACGAAATTCAACTCAATTAGTAATATGATTTAACTTTAAATAATATGCCGGAGTTCGACTTCGAGTCATCCCATTCCTGTTTAAAAGGAAAACACTAAAATCCAAAGAACTGGAATTGAGGAGTAACCCCAAATAACCCAGTTTTTTCTTAATGGGCTACTTCATATCCAAGAAACTGAAGGCCCATCTTTGTGGTCTAGCCCATAAGTAAATAATGCTTTTATATATATGAGGCTTGGGTACTAGTCCTTCATTCACAGTGATAGTCTAAATTTGCTCACATAATCACTTACAAATCCATATTAAATGTCAAATATTAATTCATGAGGGTTTTAATTTCTATACTGAGGATAATCATTATGCAGGAATGAGAGACAAAGGAAGAAAAAGGGTTATGTAAATATGTAATGAATCCTGATTCCTGAACCGATATTATGTAATTAGCTCTTACATACGGTATCAGAAAAAAATACGCATCACGTATTATATTAGAAAATGTATTAATTCATGGTTACAATCTAAACAATACTTGGTAGATATAATCACAGCACATTGGATCATGGGTCCAATCCATCAATCGTGAATGCATTTAACAGACATGGTCTCAACTCAACTCACCTTGGAGAGAAAAAACATGGCCAACTTGGAGACATGTTTGGAAGCTTCTGTTCAAACATTGGAATTAGACATCATTTTGTTCTAAATTCATTTAAAACTTGATTATATGGTTTGATTAGTTAATTAAATATTACAGAATATTACTAGATATTCTGCTTCCATGGCACACAAGTTAGAGTCACTAGTCATGTAAGCACGTATAAATATAGTAAAATTCATATTTCACATCTCTTTTCCGCAGGCACACAAATATGCAACTGTTTCTGTTTTTTGGTTTTAAATCAAAATCCTTGTTTCTAAGCACAAGCAAATTAATCAAAGATTTTATCATTGTTCTGCACTAGAAGAGAGCAGTACTTTTCATAAAGAATTTGGGTTCTTCACTTTGGTTGAGTATATTGGTTCAAACGCAACGTTAAGTACTGCACGTCAGAACTTTTTGTAACGATTCGGTTCCAAATTAACTGAGACCCGATCTTTTGTGTCTGCTTACACAATTACGCATGACATAGACTATTCGTACCGTTGGTATGATATTGTACAATATCGACCAGAACTCACTCATAACCAAATTAAGTTGTGAAGTATTATTCGATATTTTAAACTATAAAACGGTCACCTTTTCCGTTGGAAGAAATGAAGCTTTTAAACTTAATTCTAAATTGAAATTTTAGTCTATGAAAATGACTAAGGCCCCGTCAATTCACCTGAATTCTCTGAACTGAACTGCATTAAGTATAAATTTGAACGGCATAAATCTGAACTGTGTTGAACTGAACATGACTCAACACAACTGAAATTAATCGAGTGGGACTAAATTCTACTACTAGGTGAAGAGAAAATGAGAAAGGAATTGGCCAATTGGGGGGGTTTTGGGAAAAATAGGAAGAATGTCGGACCAGAAAGAAATGCTGGACCTGCAATGGCGCAGTTTTGCCGCCCTAACCCTATTATCTATAATCTCCTATATATATATACACATTACATCCTCACTCACTCTCCTCCGCATCTCCCATCTCTCTCTCTCTCCCCAAATCTATCCCGTCAACTGCATTTCCTTTTCAAACTCAAACCTAAACCCCTAAAACAATGGGCGCTTGTGCTACTAAGTTTAGCGTCTTGAAGGACGCCGGTGACGCCCCTGCTCCCGAGGTGCTCTGCAAGGAGGTCTCTGCGGCCGAACTTGACCCCAAGAAGGAGGTCACGGCGGCGGTCACTGACGCTGATGATGCCAGCCGCCAATCGCTCGGCCATTTGTTGAAGGACATTGAGGTAAAAACCCCATCGATTAATTGACCAATTGCGGATTTATAGGTTAATTTCATCTAAATTACTTTCTGGTTGTTCCTGGATTTGTAATGCTCTAGATAAATTTACTCTTTGGACTTTCAAATTCTTTAGGTTTAACCGTTTAATTTCCTGGTGAATGTTTCTTATGCCATACTACATTGTTCTGTGGGTTAGTTAAGAGTTTTAAAACTGTGATGATTTTTTAGGAATTAGTGATTTACTTGTCGATCCAAAGAATTGGGCATAAATAATGATCTGGGGAAGGGTCTTACCATTTTGGCTGCGCTTCGTTGTGGGGCATATATAATGTTAATTGTGAACATGTAGTGTTTTCATCCAAGTTTCTAGTAGAGGATTCAAATTGATTGGCTGCTGGCTTTATTCTACAGCCAAAGAATAGGAATTATGCTTATTCGTACTAAAATCGGGCTAGTTTACACTATAATCCAAGAATAGGAATCAGACCAAGAGTTGGACTATAGTCAGATTAATTCTAGTCTCAACTATTGTAATTCAGTTTGTCTAGGAATGGCCAGATCATTGCTTCTTCAGTCGGGATTCTTTGTACGAGAAGTGGCCCTTTGCTGTTATTTTGAACATGTTCTGTTTTCGTCTAGGGGAGGACCAGTTGTACGCAGAGATCTGTTTCTTACCTGTAATTCTAGTCTGAGTCTTCACCATTCTTTTTTCTTTCATTTGCTGGATATTCTCTAGAAGGACAACTAAATAGGTCATCTGTATTTCCCCACCACTTGTTTACCTTTTGCCTATCTACATAATGATTATTGCCTGCTTGAGTTGGTTCTTTTGTGACCCATCTGGTTTCTTCTTTTTTTCTGTCACCCTCATTTGGCGGCTTAAAGTTGCACTATGTAATTTTGTTAATATCACTGTTTTTTTTTCTTTCTTGTGGACAATAGCCATCATTTCACTTTGGTAAAGACTAAAGTACACGCAAATTTTTCTAGTCTGGTAATCTGTTGTAGCCGGATAATACTGATATTAAGGGCATTATACTTTAGCTTGTGTAAATAATATAGTAAGCTCGTCACACAGATATACCTGATATTTTCTAATGAGGATGGTTTGATCAATTTAACAGAAGGAAGGGGGAAAAGAAACATCCGAACAAGAGAAACTAGAGGAGGTGGTTGTTAAATGTACTGAAACAGTAATTGATGCTCCAGTTAAAGCTGAAAGTAAGGAAGTGGCAGTTACGGATGCCCCAAAGGCAGAGGAAAAGAAATGTGAGGAGAAAGTGGAAGAAGTAGAATCCCCAAAGGCTGAGGAAAAGAAAACCGAGGAGAAAGTGGAAGCAACAGAAGCCCCAAAGGCAGAGGAAAAGAAAACTGAGGAGAAAGTAGAAGCCCCAAAGGCAGAGGAAAAGAACACAGAGGAGAAAGTAGAAGCAGAAGAAGTCCCAAAGGCAGAGGAAAAGAAAACTGAGGAGAAATGTGAAGTACTGGAAACCCCAAAGGCAGAGGAAAAGAAAGCTGAGGAGAAAGTAGAAGCAACAGAAGTCCCAAAGGCAGAGGAAAAGAAAACTGTGGAGAAATGTGATGTACTGGAAGCCCCAAAGGCAGAGGAAAAGAAAACTGAGGAGAAAGCAGTAGTCACGGAAGCCCCAAAGGCCGAGGAAAAGAAAACTGAGGAGAAAGCAGTAGTAACTGAAGCCCCAAAGGTTGAGGAAAAGACAATCGAGGAGAAAGTAGAAGCTATGGAAGCTTCAAAGGTAGAGGAAAAGAAAGTAGAAGCAGCAGAAGCTCAAAAGTCAGAGGAAAACAAAACCGAGGCAAAAGTTGAAGTCCCAAAAGCAGAGGAAAAGAAAACTGAGGAGAAAGTAGAGGATAAACAAGTGGTTGAGTTACCAATTACTAAAAAATCAGAGGAACAAAAGCCAGAAGAGAAAACTGTAACACAAGAAGTAAGGAATCCTGAGGAGCAGAAACCAGCTACTTATGCAGACAAGCTTAAAGCTTGACAAGAAGACGAGGTTGTGAAAAATGACTTGCTTTGGAAACTAGAGTGATATGGCTTTTCGCCCGTCAAGCTTTCCAAATCATGGATGATAAATGCACAGGACCTTAGAAGCCGTTAATTATTTTTATGGATTAGTGATTTGAGTGAGAGTGTGATTTTGATGTGTGATGAGTTTGCGACTCAACTTCTCTTTTTTGTTTGTGACTTGGATGTCTGATTCGTTGTGTCGTTTACTCTCAATTTGTGACCAAACTCCATTAGATTTCTGTGACATATTTTGATCCTTAGTTGCAAAATTTTCTAATCTGTTTTATTTTTTGCCCGTTACTGATGGAATTTCATACGACAGTCGTATAAATGTGAACTGCAAAATAACTAAAAATCTGAAATTCATACTGATGCAATAATTCCTGAACAAAAACATTAAGTAAAATGAAATCTCATAGACTGGATCATTAGTTTCTCTAATTCATTGGATGCATATCAACCAATTAAACATCAACCCATCGTCTCATACTTCCATAGCAGCGTCTGAAGAATTTTTTCCCCCTGTTACGTTGTCTGGAGCTGGAGCAGCTGTGGGATTGCCACCATTTTCATCTCCCCCTGCAGAATTTTCTTCCCCTGTTATGTTGGCTGGAGCCGGAACAGCTGCGGGATTGCTACCATTTTTATCTTCCCCAGCAGAATTCATCCTCAGAGGACCTTCCCCATTAGTCGGGGTGCTTGAGTTGGCCATATCTGTATCCTTGGATTTTGCCCATATCACAATGTACAATCCCGCAATGATGAGGACCGATCCTATTATGCTAACATAATAGTAGACTGAGATCAGTATATATATCAGCAGTATATTTATCTCTATTTTCTGCATGAACAAAAAATGGGAAAATGAAAATACAAGAGACGAGTGAAGTACCATCCCAGTGTCAACTTCTCGCCCAGAATAAAGGAACCTAACAGCGCGACAAATACAAGAGCTAACGGTGTGAATGAAGCTACATATAGAGGGCCTTTCACTTTAGTTCCCCATGCTGTTACTACTGTTTCAAATCCCGATCCTATAATTCCCTGCAACCAACAAATGACTTGATTATGGAAAAGAAAATGTTATTAAGTGTTAAATGGCATGAAAAAGGGTGATCTTGGTCTCCAGGAAACTGATTTTACCACATAAGCAACAGATAAAAGTCTGATATCGAAGCCAAGTTTCCATTCATTCCAATTATGTTCTCTAGACAAGGCGTACACTCCTGAACTGACTGCTCCCGTGACACAGATAATCGCACCACATGACAAGGGAGGGTATGCCTGACTCATTTGTGTCTGTATATAAATCAAGAGTCAAGACAGAAAGCTTAATGACCTAATGTTGGAGCCTATCAGCAAAGCATTTTTTGAGTTGAAACTTTAAAATGTGAAATTACCTGTAGAATCAACCAGGTTGCATAAATAAAGCAAGCCAACAGAACTAATAAACAGCCAAGGAAATGATTATGTTTCACATGTGGCTGCACATCGTTTTTATGGTCGTCAAGGAGATTGATTTTTGTTGACCACAATGTGAAGGTGGTGCCAATGTAGAGTGTTAGAACCATTGCTCCACCAATGCCCAAAGCTGTTCCTATGATCTTCGCCTTTCCTGACGATTTTCGTATCTCTAGTCCCTCCAATCTGTGTACCAAAAAGAAACTTTCAACCAGACACTCACTTGTAGAACAAACTGATTGATGGTCATCAGTGATGATGACATGTTTTCGTTGTTTGTCAAGAAACAAGTACCTGCAAATTACAGCCAACAGCAGCGTGATCGCTGGAATGGTATTAGTCATGGATGTTGCTAATGTTGCAGAGGTTAACTTCAAGGATTCGGCATACAAATTGCTACCTACTGGTCCTCTGCAATCAAAAAAATTTCCATCCTTACAAGGGGCATCAAGGAATCGAAAGAGAAGAGGATATGATTAGAAGAAAATTCACCCCAGTAATCCTATTGCTAGACCTTGGCAAGCTATCTTCCAAGTGAGTTTTGGCCTGATATTCCTGCAAAAGCAAATTACTAAACTTTATAGAAAATATTTACCAAGAAAAAAACATTAGATACATAAAAATGTGACATGTACCTTTCAAAAAACAAAGCAAAAGGAGTAATCCAAATAGCCGCAGTGAGCAACCGGTAAAACACCATAATTTCAGGCTTCATTCCAGTATCAAATGCAAGTTTGTAAAATATACTAACTCCTCCGGATGCTAACTGAGCCTGTATCATCGCGATTACTGGCTTAGCCTCCCGTAAGGCAACAGAACCTTTAGCAGAAACCATCTTAACTGGATATACAGAAAATGAAACAAAATGTATGAGTTAGTGTATTTTACAAACAACTTAGGCAATTTCATGAATGACGAAGTATCTTTTGTATACCGGGAAGGAAACTCTGTACCAGATATTTTGGCAAGATAGGGAGTGGATGCTTTGTTGTTGCAATTGCAAACAATATTTTGATCAAAGAAGCAAGTACATTGTATAGCAGTACTACTAGTGTCTCTTTTGTGTACCAAGTTACTAGATCATGCCCTGGTTACTTAATTTATATCTTAAGTCGGAATGGTACGTTTATACGTCATAATACGTGTGCTCTCCATCGTGTCAACTATTGATGATGTTTTGTTTAAGATTACGCGTTTGGAAGCAGCATTACATACAGAACAGGAAGAACATGTAGGTATTTTGACAACAAAAAACTTACTACTATAAGTAAATGGAAAAGAAGTTATAGATTCATTTACTTTCGACACGGAGCTAGCTAATTGTGTAATTATTTACTGGTAGAAAGATAAAGCACTCGATGTACTAATAGATATGGTTGGTTATATAAGAGGTAAAATATCATCTTAGTACTATATTTGGAGAGTAAAAAAATGTCAAAATGGAAAGTATCAGTTACTGGAAATGGAAATTATGACATGAACTACACACCTACTAACTGCATGAATGCAAAGAAATATAGGCTGATATCCCTGAAAGTTTAAGTTTTAGTACCTGTAGATTGATGAGTTTAGATGATTATCGAAGCTGAACTAGTCGACACTAGTCCCAAACAAGGACCAAGAGCTGCGAAGATGAACTACTCCTAAACAACTCGAATCCTGTAGACGAAGAGAAACTCTTTGTTACAGGCAAACTTCACAATGGAGCTGTGGAGAGTAGAAACATAAAAGATGAATCAGAGAATACATTTTATAAAAGATGGAGTGCAGAAATAGTTGAGCAATCAATAAAATAGGTGAATTTAAAGCAGCCATTTTTGGAAACTTATTCACTCACTAGATTAGGTATCATTAAATGGTAGTTGTGGTCATTATTTTTCCAGATCATCTGTCATCATAAGTTAAATGAATACCGTTAAATACGAGTTTTAACATCAGGATTTTCAAATCATGGATGATAAAGGCACAGGACCTTAGATGCTGATAAATATCTTCTCCTACTGGTACATGCACATTGTACAGTTCTAGTTGATTTCTGCATTTCTTCCTGCAAAATCAAGGAACAGGCGCGATCTAGAGGAGAGGGACTCATCGTAATGATTTTACTGCTAACATGCTCAAAATTATCATTGAGTAAGGAAGCCAAAGAACAAGGACACAACAGAGCTAATAGCATTGCAAGTGCACTTTCCACAACTGCACACAGGGCCTATAATTGTGCAACTCTTCACACTTACCATTGAGAAGAGTGAAATATTCAGATACTGATTGATCTCCTTGAGCTAGAGAATTAATATCCTGCTCCTGCAACTGATAAATCCGCATATTATCTGGCTTGGAAAGCTATCTTCCAGCTCAGTTTTGGCCTACTGTACCTGCAGAAGCAAATTAGTAAACAGAAATCAGAATCATACATTTAAACTAGCATGGCACACAGTCACACACTATAACACAAATAACAGATTGTTTTAACAGATTAACTTCTAAGTTTAAAGAATGTTAAATGCACCTTTCGAAAAGCAAAGCAAGAGGGACAAGGCAAAACGTAGCAATCGGTAGCACACTAAAATTTGAAGCTTCATTCCAAGCCAGTTCTGGGCCTACTGATCTTGACATTATGTAACAAGTGTTAACATATGAGAGCTTGGAGTGCTAATAACGTAATATTCGAAATAAATTCTTGTAATCTTACCACCGTCTGCCCTTGCTTTTCTTCTGGATCTCCTATCAGTTTAAGATGGTTTCTATTCAAGGTTCTGATGTTAAGCCAATATTACTGTACTAGTTCAGTTTGCATCAGGAGGGGTCAGCATGTTTTACAAACTAGCGTCGGCTACTGGAATGAAGCTTCACATTTTAGTGTTATACCGGTTGCTGTTTGCCACGTTTTGCCTTGTCCCCCTTGGTTTGCTTTTCGAAAATGCACCTTTCGAAAAGCAAAGCAAGAGGGACGAGGCAAAACGTGGCAATCAACAACCAGTAAAACACTAAGATTTGGATCTTCATGCAACTAGCAACCGCTAGATTGTAAAACATGCTGACTCCTCCAGATGCGCATTGAACTAGTACCAATGCGACTATTGGCTTAACATTAGAAACTTGAATAGAAGCCTTCTTAAACTGATAGGATATCCACAAGAAAGAGGGGAAGATTACAAGAATCAATTTCGAAGATTACAATGCTTGCACTCCAAGCTGATCTCATATGTTAACACTTGTAATTACAATATGTGAAGATAAGTATTCAGGTCCAGCTACAGAATAGGAAAAACTTGTAGGTAATGACATTGCAGTAAATGGAAAACAATTTAACATTATTGATAACAGAAGATTTAGGGCCATTTGCTTGTCCCATACTCATAGCTAGTTACTGTGAATGAGATTAAATTGGTCCTCATCTCCGCATGCATATTCCAAGCTCTCGTGTTAACGATTGTTATATAATTAATGTCAAGATCAGAGTTCATATATATACCCAGGCAGCGTCACATGATCATGCAGAACAGCAGAAGAGGCAAAACAATTAACGTATTGATTACAGATTTACGGGCATAGCTCACATTGCAGTAAATGGAAAACAATGGTGACATCGACGACTGGCCATTTTATCAATAGAGCAAGAGCTTTGATGACATTGTTAGCATTATTCAGTTTTACATATAAAGAGAAGAAAAAAAGTTAGCACATAGTCCAGCCACTTATTGATGCAGAAGGCCCTGTTTAGCACAGACCATCACCATTCATCAACTACTTCAAGCCGATAAGTACTCCTGAAAAACTAGTCGGAAATCAATTAAACTACACCATATACTGTCATCAAATCTCAACAGACTCAACATATGGCTACGGATATTATATATCGACTACAAAACTGAGTTAATTTTTAGAACTAGGCAACTTGATCGTACTTCCTCAACTGATTTAGAAGATGTTATTTCAGTTTCTACAACACCCTCAGCCTCAGAACACTTGTCTTCTAGTGTGATTTCAGTTGGTACAATCACGCAAATGCCAATAGCACCTTCCCCATTTGTTTCGGAGCCTGAGCTAGCTATATCCATCTCCAGTGATTTTCCCCGCAGCACCATGTATAATCCCAGTATGATCAACACTGATCCTACCACACTACACACGTACAAGAAATTGGACTAAAATCAGTCTTGCATCATATACGTCTTGAAGAAAAAATTTTGGCAGACAATGGGAAAAAGAAGGATAAGATTACAGTTGGCTAAGTACCTTCCCAGGTTCAACTTCTCACCAAGAACAAGTGATCCTATTAGTGCGACAAACACGAGTGCCAGAGGCGCGAAGGAAGATACATACAATGGGCCCTTCGCCCTTGCTGCCCATGCTGTTGTTACCACAGCAAATCCCGAACCAATAATTCCCTGCAACCAAGACGGATATGTCAAATTTAGTGTAACTGTGTTAAAATGGCAAGGCAATAGTTGAACTGATAGTTTACCATATAGCAAGCAGAAATCAATCTGATGCTGTTGAAGCCAAGTTTCCATTCCTGCAAAGTATGCTCTCTACACCAGGCGTAGACTCCTGACACGATTGCTCCAGCAGCACACGTAATTGCACTGCTTGAGAAGTGGGGGTACCCCTGACTCATATGTGTCTGCAGTATACAATCAAGACAACAACAGTGCACAATGTTATTTGGCAAAACAGCAGTATATATGTCCGCGTGGATAATCTGAAACTACGAACGTACCTGTACAATCAACCAGCCGGCATAAGAAACGCAGCTCAAGAGTGTCAGGAAGCAGCCAAGTAGGTGATGATGTTCCCCATGTATCATGTTAGCATTGTTATGGCTTTTAATGATGTTGATATTTGTCGACCACAGTGTGACGGTCGGGCCTTTGTAAAAGGTTGCAAGCATTGCCCCAGATAGGCCTAATGCTGTTCCAATGACCTTGGCCTTTCCTGATGCCATTCTTAGGTCTATTCTCTCCAAACTGTTAACCAAAAGCAAAATGAGTTGTAGCACTTAAATAATCAAGCATTATATATAGTGAAATATATTGGATCAGTGTTTGGAAAGAAACCAGTACCCGCAAATAATGGCTAGCAACATGGTCAGAGCTGGAATGATATTACTCATAGACGTGGCTAAGGTTGCAGAAGTTAGAATTAACCCCTCGGCATATAGATTGCTTCCTAGTGCTCCCCTGCAATCGAAACGTGACATTAAAGTAGTGTATAAAGCTGGGTTGAAAACTTGAAACTGATCAAGAAATGCAAAACAGAGGAACTATATGATTCTGAGGGAATTAAGTTACCCCAATATTCCACAGGCAAGGCCTTGAAAAGCTATCTTCCAGGTCAGTTTTGGCCTACTGTTCCTGCAGAAGCAAATTAGTAAACAGAAATCAGAATCATAAATTCATAATACACAAATAACAGATTGTTTAAACAGATTAACTTCTAAGTTCAAAGAATGTGAAATGCACCTTTCGAACAAAAAGGCAACAGGGACGAGGCAAAACGTGGCAAACATCAACCGGTAGAACACTAAAATTTGAACCTTCATTCCAGTAGCCGACGCGAGTTTGTAAAACATGCTGACCCCTCCTGATCCAAACTGAACTAGTACCAACGCCACTATTGGCTTAACATCAAAACACCGTATAGAAACCATCTTAAACTGATAGGATATCAAGAAGAAAAGCCAGAGCAGACGGTTGTAAGTTTACAAGTATTTATTTCGAATATTGCAATGTTTGCACTCCAATCTCTCATATGTTAACACTTGTTATATAATGTCAAGATGCTACTGTAGTCACGCACAGAAGAGGAATAACTTGTAGCTAGATAGAAAATTGACAAGATAAACCAAATTGCAGTAAATGGAAAAGAATTGTAATTGTTGATTACAGCTGATTTAGAGCCATTTGCTTGTCCCAGACTCATATTCACTTACTGCAAATGTGCATGAGATAATTTCGGTCCTCATCTCCACAGATGCAAGTTTTTTTTTTTTTTTTTGAAAGGATGAAGAAATAAGGAGTAAACATAATGCCTTATGGAATATGTTTACTTAGATACCATTTCTTAATTTGCTATTAATTAAGAAAACAAATTGTATATTCGTTATCTATTCCATAAGAGCTTCGAATTGATATATTATACACCCAAAACGACCTTGAGCGAGTAAGGAATAAGTATTCATAGTAAGAAGGTTCATGAGAAGCATCTGTTAGGCATTGTCCAAAGACTCCAAACACAGAAGATGGAACTCTAGTTTATACTATATGCTAAATGTCTTGTAATGTTTCTACGTGTACATGCCCTTTCATTCTCCTTCATATGCAGGGAGTTGGAGTTGACCTTTTGGTGATCTCATTCCTCAGGATGCTCTCCCAAGACTCACTTCAAAAGTTGGCACAAAATTACCTCAAACAAACACCATCATTAAATAGATGGACTAACGTGGCGATGGTTGATTGATTGTGAGGCTTGGATTTGGTTTTTCAGATTTTTTGCACCAACCGAAAAGTTCAACACTGACTGGTCATCGAATACCAGTATTAAACCGTAGCTATAAAAGTTCTATGCATCACTGTTTCTGTCAGATTACATGCAAAACAGATGGAGATGCAGCTGCTAAACAAAGAAATAACTGAATCTGTAGTCTTACTATTACAATTGGACCAGCAATTAAGTAGTTATTATATATAGTAGCTAGATTCATGTATAGCTTGTAGATAGTGTTCCTATTCTTGTTCCCAGCAATTAAGTAGTTGTTATATATAGATGCGCCTTTCTCTGTTTAGCTACTGCATCTCCATCTGTCTTGAATATCATCAGACAGTTTGAGTAACGTGATGCAATTATTAGCTTGCGTACATATCAATATAATATCGCCACGACTAACTTGCCTTGCCTGCCTTATCACAGAAGCTGCAATCTACACTAAAGATAGCAGAGTCGTGAGCTAACGAATTGCGTATTAATTATCAAAGAAGCCAAAAGGAATAAGAGAAGGACCAGTTCTTTTAACAGCTCAAGAATCTGTTGCCAGAAATGGGGTTTTCCATTTATCATCCACATTTCAAAGTTAACCATATAAGTATATAGTTTTGATTAGCCTGCAACAAACAGTTTGTCTTGCCACATGTTGATTGGATGATTGAGCATGATAGTTACTTTTTATCTGTTTCCTCATGATGGAAATGTTTAACATCTTGAATGATCTTCTAAGAAAGATGAGGACGTTAGTGGAGCTTACCAGCTTCAACCACAATACCATAAAACACGACATTTCAGAATAACAGGGAATGAAGACTGACGTTCCGTTCAATTCACCTGAAAATCTTGAAACTTAACTTAACTGAATTCAAGTATACAACCGTGAGCTAAAGACCATAAAAATGAGAGAATCTATGTGTATTATGCTCTGCAAAACTAGGTACAAAGGAGGTACAGTACTATTGATATTCGAATGTGCGGAAAATAAAGATTGCAAAATGCACAATCCTAAAACACATAAGAGTCTCAAACTCTTTATTTTAGAAACGACAAAATTTTATTAGTACCAATTTCATGTACAGAGTTCCTGGTGCAAAAGACTTGCACAACCAGACAGCAAATACACATGTTGTGGATATCAGAACTAATTTACAGATTACAATCCGATCCTGTTTTTAGAAAGATCCTTGTATGGAACCCTAATCTTTTTATTTGGGATTTTATGAGATCCTCTGTTTTGCACCATAGTAATCCAGCCAACGAAACTGCCTTTGACTGGTCTTCCTTTTGAGTTTTGATTCTCTGCGCCTCATTCCGGCGGCTTCTATGTAATCTTTTCGGAAAACGGCAAATTTAATCCAATAAGTATATGGAGTTGGTACATGCAGTACCTTTGATTGGTCATAGCAACTTTAGTCCAAACTTTCGTTTTGGCAAACTTAGTCCAAACCTCAAACTGAAAGGACTTGCGTGTGTTCAAGCATTAGCTTACACTGTTACACAAGAAATTTCTAGTCAATGGGGGAAAATTGAAACCTTTGGTTACTATTTAAGGTACTAATGCAATTTCAGACACTCTCTGTTCCCTCCATCTCCTGGAACAAAATTTTTAAAAAATAAATGGAAATGCACTACAGATGAATTCATAAGTAGCTTTTACACTGTTACTTCAAACCCTGCTTCTCCTATATAATGCATCATAGGAGCGAAGATGGCGATCCTAGCTATACAAAACGGCTTTATTGCCTGAAACATATACACGAATCCTATAGTCAATTACATCCAGAAGTTATACGAAACTGCATTCGTCTATCCAAAGTCTAATTAATGCTCGATAACAGCAAGTCAATCGAATTACAGTACCTTGACATGTATTGATACAAATCATATTAGTGATATCAGACTGCGTTTGAAACTATAAGTATTTGTTGAGCTTCGTGGTGTAAAATTGAGGCCAAACATCTCCTTGTCAGGAGTCTTGCCAGGTTCGATGAAACCAACCAGTTTAGCAACAAGAAATGCACTGTCGCTAATGTGGTTTATATCTTGGTCATTGGTCCATAAACGATGAGCCAGCTGTAGCCTTCTAAGTTTGGTGTTGAGACCGATCCCCCATTTCAGGTACAGGCTTTCTCTTTCTTGTTCTGATAGCTTCTTAGTCATCTGCTTGCTCATCATTCGTCTCTCGTGACGAAGAGCCTTCTCACTGTTTTCAAAGGATCCCGTCATTAGAGTTCAAGCTTAGAATGTAAAGCAAATACATATTGAAGCGTTTCAGAAGAAAATGGCTGAATTACCTAGAAGCAAGTGTTACTTGGTTTCCATTCACGATCGTCCTCTCACCCTTAGAAAATTTATCTTTCAAGAATTTGATCCTTCTTAGCTCTACCTCCAGGTATATAGCGTCTGAAGGATCACCTTGAAACAAGAGGAAGAAATATGTCCGGTGTACAAGTGAAACATGGCAAGCATGCCAAAGCTCAACTATTTCTTTCTGAATCCTTTTAAATTCCACAGGCCAGCTCGAAAGACCTCTGTACTCATCTTCAATTGGATCCAGTCCGACATCTTTAACATTTTTCTTCGGATAGTTACTTGGTTTTTGTTCGTTTTCTTTTTCCTGCATACAGAGAGGACAAGGTAAGAACTTTGGTGAACCAAACTATGGAACGTAAAAGGAAAATTACTTCTCAACTTACTAAATCGTCAATACGTTCTTTTTCAGGTGCAGGCTCTGTCATTTCCTTTACGCCATCATTGCTTACATTAGTATCCTCAGACATCGAAAATTTCACCTTCGGGTTGTCAACCTCAATATCAAGGGCATTATCAGCAGTAAACTCAGAATCTTTGCATGACAAACTTTTGTCATCAGAACCATACTTTACAGGAGACAAAAATTCCCTCCTGAAACTCGCTGCTTCTCTTTCTGATCCAACAGATGTATTCTCACTGTAATCCAGCATCCTTATATGTGGAGAAGCAGAGTCGACAAAGATACTTGCCTTGCAGCTTTTACTTTTGGAAAATCTCGAGCTTTGATCACGAGCCAAAGATAGCTTTTCTAAGGACGGTATATCAAGAAAGTCAATGGAACTAAGATCTGTCTCTTTCTCACACGGTGGCAAGATTGTTTCTCTCTCATCTTTAGGCGATGCTGAAACAAATGTCTGGTCTTCTATTGCTACCCTCACGGACCCTATCTCTTCTTTCATCTCATCATCGTGTTTCAGTGAAGGAGACGGTGATTCTGAGTAAGGTGCTCTTACTTCAGGGTATGTAGTGTTCTCTTGAGAAACCAAACTGCTAGATTCTGTAGCACTTTGGTTCCCCGATTCTTCCATCTCTATGCAACGTACCACCCTGCATATCTCATCTGAAGTTCCGTTGCTTTGCTTCTCAATCTCCTCCCATCCATGACCAGAATCACTATCACTAAAGTTAGAACTGGGTAATAAGATCCTTGGGGATGCATAACCAGGCACAAATTTCTCATCAAAATACGGAATTTTGGCAAAATGATCTTCTGAACTTGTCCTACTGTGTCCTTCAGAGAACGTTCTAGTATCAACATCTAAGGAATGAGGATCTGCCACAATAGATGTTTCGTGCTGTGGTGTTTGATCAGCAGGTGATACTTGCACTCGTAGGTGAGGGTACTGCCCCAACCCTACCTAAAGAAATATTCATGAAAGAAGCAACGTAAAATGAGTGCAAAATAAAAGAGAAGCATATGTGTACATATACATATATATGTACAAGTTCAGTGTTTGAATGTATACCCGTATCACTGAACTTGCGTCATCTTCAAGCATTTGTGCCATACCTCTGACTTGAGCTTGAGCGATATCTCTTTGCCTAATAAGTTCTTTAATCTCTGTCTCAAGCTACATTAGAATATAAATTTTGAGCAATCAAAGTTTAGTCATACATATCAAGTGAATGGTTATGTATGCAAGTAAAAATAGAGTCAATCTTCATACTTTTGCCATTATGTGGTCCATCATCTTTTATAACTTTGAAATTCAGAAACTGTATGTTTCACTAACTCTGGAATTTTTTCCCATCAGATAGAAAGTTTCGTCCAACCCACGACAAAAACTGTTACACTTGTAACTCATGTAGGGCTGCTTTCTTTTCTTCTATATTTTCTTTTTTCTTCTATATTTCCTTTTTTCAGCAAAATGCAATGTTATGGCACTATACGGTAAATGAGAAGTTTGACACAGTTTTTGCTAATATATAGTAGTTATTTACAATATGAATGAAATGACTTCTATATACAGCTGGAAATTCTGATAGATGATTAAGAATGAAGTCACTAGAGGGTGCTCGGAAGTAATTATAAACCTCAAGGCGATTGAATAAAGAAGTTAAGGTGTCAATGAGTAACAAGGTGATCAAGTTTTAGTCATGATAGGGGTGGTATCTTACCTTTTCGATTTTAAGATCTTTCTCTATGAGCATCGCAGAAAAATTTGATTGGGCAACCGTCGACTGAGGGCTTTTCAGCTGACTCTCCAGTCTGTCAAGCTCTCTCTGCAAATGCTTTACCATAGCTTTGTCGGACATAACTATATTGACTTGGGCATTGGTGGCGACTTCCTTTGCACAACTTGCAAAAAGAAGAGTGTTTCTAGATTGCTCAACATGGCTGCGGGCAGGGCTCATAGTGCAGATGATGGCTGTTCTAGCATTTCCGCTAAGTGATGTCTGCAGAATTCGGGTTAGCTTAGAATCTCTATACGGAATGTGTCCATTTCTCCCCTTGCTGTAGTCAGACAGTGGAAAGTATATGATCATTAAAATACAAGTCTTGAAAGTTGAAAGAATTACATGCTATGAGGATTTTGACTACTTTGCATAACACCCAACCTAAACAGTAAATATTTAACATCAGTGCCGAGTTGAAGAAACAAAGACGTGTGCGTGCGGGAGTCTGAACACATCATTGGCAAGCACAGTAATTGGCGTATATGGAGGCACGTATGAGAAAGACACGGGTACAGGGGTTTGTATCTTCAATTATATGTGAATGAACACATAAACCCACATAAGTCATAGTTCACTTGAAGGAATTAGCTTAATGGGATTGCATTGCAGAAAATTGGATCAACTGCTGTCAATTATCACATGCTAAAATAAAGAAAATTACTAGCAAATTAGACAAATAGGTTTGCTATATCCATACTGTACACACAGAAAATTAGTGTTAACATGACATGTAGGTATCCGGCTAGTCAGCTACTTATGAGTAGACTCCCGAAACTAGTACCAGAGTCGAACAATACGTAAATGGAGTACATACATGATACACATGTGTAGCTTAAAATTACTTGTAAACTGGAAATTCTTAATAAGGAAATGTGAATTTGGTATCACCAACTACCTGAGCTTGCGAATGACAGTTCCCAGAGTGAGCAAACTGCGGTTTATATGACACCCTTCTTTTAACCTTGTACCAGCTGATAGTGTTTGAGATGCCCTTTCACTTCCGGCCAAATCAACAAAATTCTGTGTAAAGAGGACACTTCATTTCAGTAAATACCAATGAACAATGAAACATCTTGCATTATCTTGTTTTATGACTCCATACCACAGAAGCTGAAAGTGTATTCGCATGGTCCCTGCCTAAATACTCACGGGAGGAGCTATCAATTGTCTGCAATAAAAAGACGTGTTAATGATGGAGATCAGTTCGCCTGGTCAAGTTTCTACTTTAACCAATTACGCATATATGCATCTTTTCAATTGTTTGTAAAGAAATAAGTTAAGAAATAGCAATACCAGCCTAATAATCTGGTGCGATCTTGAGCTCACTTCGTTGAGGGTTGTCTCTCCTATCTGTCTTTGAGCTGCAACAATTGAGAACAACATTCAGAATCTAGATTTCTCTAAATGAGAGCTAAATGAAATTGGACTTGAAGATCACTTCATCATATTACTATCTTCCAGACGCATCCACAGATCATCTATCCTCACTCCTCACATGTATGTTTGAATTAAATAAACCAACTTTCATACCTTCACAAACACCAAGGAGCTCAAGAACATGATCCCAATCCCTCAATATTTCCTCTGTGAGTTTCTCGACGATGGTACCTCTCTATTAACAGAAGAAAAAAATCGTTTATGTTCTGTTTGAGAATCTAACCAGGTAATTCAGTAATTCGAAAACCAACATTCTCATTTAGACGAAAGTATTCACCTCTGGATCATCTAAAAGTCTGAGAGGAGTGTTGTCCAAACTTAGTAGGTCTCTGACAGATTCATTATAGATCTCCATTGCAGAAAACTTCAAAACAAATTCTCTTTCCGGGTGCTGAAAACCAGTCAGTATACCAAAATTAATAAGAGTAACCAGTGAGCAAATTAATCTAGAATTATGCAATTCAGATACAAGCATGTGTGCACAAATACCTTCTCTATGTACCCGTATATGTCAGCAAAAGCATACTCAGTAATCCCAGTCATGGTATATGTCTTTCCACTACTTGTTTGTCCATACGCAAAAACACTTGCTGATTGGACAATAATATTGCATAAATATCTTTTAGTAGAGCAGCCAGTGAAATGAAATTGGAAAATTGGAAAACATACTCACAATTAAATCCACTGACAACAGAAATCGCCACATCCTTGGCTCCTTGTTCATAGACTTCTCTCGTGGAGCTGCTGCTCCTAAATACCTTGTCTACACAATACAGAACAAACATAACACATTTTATCAAATTTTCCGACTAGGCGTAGTAATTACAGATCCTACTCTTAGCCAAAACTCAAAGTACATAAGCCCTTAAAGCGTAGGAGAAGTTCTGGCCTTATCTTACCCAGCCTTAACCTTACACTTTCCAAAAAGGGTTCTCCAAAGACTTAACCCCTATCTTAATATAAAGATTAAAGAAAAAGAAAAATACTCGAATCCCTGACATTAGGCCACCAGCTCTCCAGGACAGCAACTTAGTGTTGAACCAAGGTAGTTTCATTCAAGTATATCAAAATGTACATGAAAGTTTCAGATTAAGGAAACAGAACCAGGTCACAGCACGGGGATCTTAGGCGAAAACCCATTCTGCCCCTCTTATCTTGTAAGTGACAATTTGGAGTGTAATTAGCTCAAAATTTTCTTCAGAGTTCAGACAAAAACTTGAAAACTTCAAATAAATAACTAAATAAATAAAAGCAGTCCACTATACTCCAGACAACATTTTTTCTCAACAATAGCTCAAAATTCTATTCAATTTAAAGTAGATCACAGTACTCTGATAGATATCAAGATCATATTCAACTCAAAATCTTGAAAGCCATAACCACTGAGTAAATAAATCAATGTCCAGGAATTGAAGTTTCTTACCAAATGTGTATGCAGAGGGATACATTGACCTCTCAGAGGCACAAAGAGAGACATTCTTGTACACAATTGTCCTGTCATTGATACAATCCCAATCTGAAACATCATGCCTCAAGAGCTCCTTACCATTCAACGGCCTAATCCTCACAGACACATAAATCCTCTCCTCACTAGCTCCACTGATCACCTCCTCCCCACTTTCCATGGTCCCCATTTTGATCCTCAAAGCTCCTACTAATTACACCGACATCCCAAGACAGCAGAATGCAAGTCCCCTGAGACAAGAAACAACAAAGGGTATCTGAATTTTGGTGCATCCAGTGATGATCTTCTGTGAAAAGGGACTACTAATGTGAAGAGTCAGTCAATAGCAATGATATAAAAATCTCCAATCATATATTCTTGGTTACTATTTTGTCTCACATCACAGAACTTTGTGTATATTTTTTTCTTTTTCCTTAATTTCAAAGGTTTTTGTGGTGGTCCAACATTATACAGACTGTCAAAATGTCCTGATTCTTGTGAATGTTTGCTAGCAATAATGTGGGATTAGGTTTGGTTTAGAAGTCATGCATATGAAGCAAACAAAAGAATAATCAAACATATTTTTCTTGTTTTGTTACCTGAAAACTGTGTTTGTATACAGGGTATGTCTTCTTCTTCACAGAATGTTGGATTGTGATTGTGTGTCTTCTTCACATGCTCTGTGATTGTCTGTGTTTCCTCTGTGAATTGTTCTGAAATTTTCACAGAGGGGGATTGAGAATGGAGAAATCAATGTGAAATGGAGTGTTTTTAATTAGACAATTTAGATTCGGAGGAAAAGAGTTTAGCCTTCTTTCTCTTTTCAGGCTTTTTACTCTTTTCGTCAATTTTTTGACTGAACATAAAAGAGGATAATAATGGTTATCATGTGGGAAAATTGAATTCCCAACCCCCATTCATATGGGTTTTATTATTCACACCCTCATTTTGTGATGTTTCTTATTTCGACCTCGACTTGAGTTTCTTTTGCAAAAATTGACCAAATGTCAAGAATTTCATTCACGTCGTAACTATTTGGCAACTTGCCAATCCATCGATTAGCTATGTCCCAGAACCAACCATCTGCATCCATTGCAGGTTTTGGGATGGATCATCTCTGATACCAGTTATAACGATCTGACCGTTAATCGATCGAAATTCCCAGAACCTATGTTTTAAACCCGGCGGTTCGACCGCCGGTTCGACCGGTTTAACCGGCAACCCGCAAGTAGACGGGTTAAAAGTACCCCAAAACCGGTAGTACGCGTTTTTGGGTCAACCGGGGTTAAACCGGGACCCGAAAGGGGTTGAACCGGGGTTAACCCGGGTTGACCCAAAAAAAAAAAAAGAGAACAAATTGAAAAAACTGCTCAGACCTAAATCTGTAATCCCTAATT